>JAJOOS010010284.1:0-12707 GCA_029582725.1 Solanum chiquidenum
TTAAAACATTGTTAAAGACTCTTGAAAACTTTAAGAAACTTTGCTTTGACTTACTCCTTAACTTCTAGACTTGACTCTTAACTTCTTTGACCTTGATCTTAACTTTCCTTGAATTGGATTATGGATTCAAGGTTCATGATCTCATGTCTATAGATGATTTCATGATATTTAGATGTACCTTAGAGTATTAGAATCAACTAGGAAACATAGGTACATCACTTAGAAACTAGTAAGAAAAGATGGGGGAAGAATGGGGTGAACTGGCGTCCGTGGCGCTCTGAGAGGTGTAGGGCGCCAGGCCCCAAACTTCAGAGGCATGTGTGGGGAACGCTGGCTGGCGCGGCGCCCCAAGGACCAAAATTCAGAGACTTGTTTGGGGGGCGCTGGCTGGCGCGACGCCCCACCCTATACCTCAGGTGTTTGACGACTTTTCTTCTCCGTTTTTCATCTCCAAACCCTCTAAACTTCCCTAGTTCTTTCCCCAATCACTTAGGATCATTATTACCTTCAACTTACAACAGATCTAACCCGAAAATCCACCCGGAAACACAAATCAAATCACTAAGAACCCTCAACAACACAACCAATCAAGAATTCGAAGAACCCTCAACAACACAACCAATCAAGAATTCGAAGAACCCTCAACAACACAACCAATCAAGAATTCGACAATTGTTCTTCAAGAACCTCACCTTTCAACATGTAAATAACTCCAAACCAAAGGATTTGAAACAAGTTGGTGTGTGGGTGAACTAACCCAACACAAAAAGATCTCACATACCTTGTAGGGATCAGCCCCAACGAAATCCACAAGCAATTCTTGAACGTTCTTGACGAATCTTGAACTTCCTTCTCTTTTCTCCTCTTTTCTCTTTTCTCCAAGCCCTAGCGTGAACTCAAGTTTTTTTCTAAACTGACTAATATGATTTTTACCCCAAATAACTCTTAAAAACGAATCAGAATAATAAGGTAAGGAAAAGACTAAAGTACCCTTCAAAAATCCGGTTTTAGACTTTCCTTATTCGAACAGCCCAACTTCCAAAGGGAATAACTCACTCATACAAACTCGGAATCGCGCAAATTCGGCGGCGTTGGAAAGATCATTCCAAGGGCTTCCCAACCATATCTGGAACTACACCTAACTCATCCTGAGCTAGGAGTTATGGCCGTTTGAAGTTGACCAAAAACTCACTTTTCTTAACTTAAACAATTTTTTTCAGATTTTAATTCTTTCCAAAAATGACTATTTCCAATTATAAGCTTCTTCCTAGTTATTTCAAATTGCGAGATGTTACACTAATACCTTCTCTTCAGAATTACTTGAACCCTTACCTAGAATTTATTGGTTCTATAGACTATATTTTTTGTTCATTAATTAATTGGTTTCTTAATTTTCCTAAAACTAGGTGGTGACTCCTAAAATCTTTTGTTAAAATTCTCTTTAATTTAATTTAATTTAATTAAATGAATTAATTGTTTTTTTAGTCACTGCGGCGTTACGCCTTATTTACACACCAAAAAATAGGAATGTGAACCCTTCATTATTGTATACTCTTTCATGATTCAAAAAAATAATAATATAATAATTCAATTTTATTTCATTTTTGCGCCAGGTAAACAAAAAAAATTGTATCAACAGAAAAGATATATATATCATATCATACAAATATTAGTTAGTGAAGCTCTACGATTAGCAAAATCAATGAAGAAGAAATGAGCAAAACAAGTGTCTACATTGATCAAATACGGTAAACAAAATAATATATATTTATCAAACTGTATATGCTTAATTTTATGTATCCATATCATTGAAATCTGAAAATACCTATATTAAAGATGAATACAAACAATTAGAGAAGATATATATATATATATCATTGCAATTGACAGATAGAGGTTTCTGAACGATAAAGTACTTATAAAACTACGGATGAAGAAGAAATGAACAATTTTGACCGATTATATGATTTATATTTGACGATTCTCTTATGGTGTTAGAATATTCAGGCTTTAACGTTGAAGTAACGAAATTTCAAATTCTCGTTTATTATAAAAGATTGAGATATGAATTGAGCGCGATTTATCTTCAAATTGCTTTTTAAAAAAAATATTAATACACATTTGGCGCCGGTCATAAAATATTGTATGTTATACTCACAATTAATTTCCGCAAACAAATACAATTGATTCATCTAGTAGCTAGCTATAAATTGTAACGGAAAAAAGGTCTGATATATCTTTCAACTTTGTCATTTAGAGTTAATGTACATCTTTACAAAAGTAGCTCACATATACTCCTATCCTTATAAAAATGACTCACATATATCCCTATCGTTATAAAAGTAACTCACATATACCCTTTTATCTAATGGAAGAGAAAAAAAAAATTAATTTTTAATTTTTTTAAAAATCATGTAGGGGTATATATGATCCTTTTACATATGTTTTTTTTTTACTTCTTTGATTATAATTATTTAAGTTTCTTATTCTTATCCTTTTTTTCTTTCATTCAATAGTGTAAAATATGAGGGGGGGGGGGGAGTGTGGATGAAAAAAGAGAAAAAAATAAAATTAATTAATTTTTTCTGGATATATTGTAATTTGTTTTTTGTATTTGTAAAAACAATTGGGGGCATATATGATGAATTTTACAAGAAAATTAGTGAGAAAATAAAATTGACCATCAAAATAATAAATTTAAATTAGCCGTTAAATCAAAGAAACCAAAAAAAATACGCGTGAGAAGGATCAAATATACCCCTACATGAATGCTTGTTTTAATAAAATATTAATTATTTTTTTCACTTCCATTAAAAGAAAAAGATATATGTGAATAATTTGTGTAACAAAAGAGTATTATGAGTCATTTTTATAACGAGGATATATCAACTCTAGATAACAAAGTTAAGGGATATATCAAACCCTTTTCCCAAGTATAACTAATGAAAGTATAGCCAACCTAATATTATTTATTTTATTTGGAATTTTCTCAAAATTAAACAATGAAAAATATTACCTAAATACACAACTTATTTTACCATTTTCTCTAAAATTTCCTACCATTTGAAAAAATAATAAAAATTCCTACTCTCTCTATTCTCGGATGCATCACTTTACACGATGCATCAGTCAGATACATCACTTTACGCGATGTATCGATTGGATACATGTAACACCCTAGAAATTTTTTGAGCTAAGACTCGAACCATCCTTCGTTGTGAGTAGGATTTTGCCGAGGAATTTAATTTTTTCTTAAGTGATAAGGTCACTAGATGTAGCACCTTGAGTTCCAAGAAGAACTAAAGAGAGTTCATTCAAGTAATTCCTAAGTTCTTCTAAGTTTTGGGTCAACTTCAAACGGCCATTACTTTTAGCACAGGAAGAGTTAGGAGACTCATAAGACATCAAATGAAAGATCCCTGAGTCCTCTTTCCAACGCCAGTGAGTTTGCTAAATTTTGAGCTTGTGTGAGGGAAATAAGCCCATTTGAAGTCAGGTTATCCAATTAAGGAAAGTTACCCAAAAATATGAAGGGTATTTTGGTCTTTTCCTTACCCAATCAACTTAAAAATGAATTTTAGTAATTTTTGGGGGGGAAATCTATTTGGGTCAGTTTTCATTAATCCAAATACACTTAGGGTTTTAGAAGAGAGTTCAAGAAGAGAAAATAAGAGAAAAGAGGAGAAACGAGGGAAGGTTCAAGGCGATCAAGATTTTTGCGATCTTCGAGGGGTTTTCGCCAAGGGTTTTATTCTAAGAGGTATGTTAGTTCTCATAGTGTTGGGTCCATTCACCCACACGCCAACCATGTTATTTTCAGTGCAATTTCATTCTGGAAGTTGAAGGATTAGTGTTCTTGAAGTTTTACTTTCGTACTTGAATTAGGATGGGTTTGATGAGTTCTTGAGATAATCGTATTGAGTTTAAGAGTTGTTTTTTATTAGATTCTCATGTACTTGTATTGGGTAATTGAATCTAAGTAGAATTTGAGAAAAGAAATCGATTCTAAATTAATTAGGGTAAGAAAACGAGAAGAAAAATTCGTCGGAAAGTTCTGAGGAGGGGCTGGGGTGACACGCCCCCAATGCGCTAGAAGGTCTGGGGCGGTGCGCTAGCAGTGCGCCAGAAACATGTCTCTAAACTTTAGGGGCTGGCGCCCCATGCCAGCAGTGCGCCAGGGTCGCCTGCCCCCACCCTTTTTCCGTCGTTTTACCCGTCTAAATTCTCCTAAAGTATACCTTTGCTCCCTATTGATTTTAACTACTCTAAACTACTTCTAAACATCTAAAAATCATTCATAACATGAATCATAACCTTGAATTCATAATTCAAAATTTAAGGTAGAGTTAAGAGTCAAGTCTTGAGAATTCTTTCGAATATTTTGATAAAGTTCCTTTGAGTCTTTTTGAGGAGTCTTCTACAGCTTCTAATAACTTGTATCAAGACTCGAGTAAGTGAGTATAAGAATGAGGAGAATGTATTCATGAGTCTACATTATCATCGAGATCCTTCCTATCATGAATCATAACTCTTGAATTCATAATTCAAATTCAAGAAAGCGTTAAGAGTACAGTTCAAGAAAGTCTTTGAGTTAAATCGTGAATCCTTTGAGATCAACTATCGATTTGAGCTAAGTTTTGAGGAAGTAAGTATGATAATGAGAGGATTTGTATACATGAGTTCCATATTGTTATGTAGACCCTTGAGTCAAGTCGTTCATGCCCATAAATTTCCGCATGAACTCCATAAGTTGAGGATCTTTGAGAGGAGTAGTATCTTCAAGTTCTAAGTCTTGAGTATTGAGTTCCTAACCCTTTCAAGGTTTTATATTCCTAATCATGGGACTATTACATGTTACCATAAAGGTCCTTGAATTGAGTTGTTCATGCCCATAATTTCGCATGAACCCTCTGAGTTGAGCCTTCTTGAAATGAGTAGTGTCATGGAATTTCTTGAGTTCTATGTATGGTTATTGAAAAACCTTGAATTGAGTCGTTCACGTCCATAATTCGGCATGAACCCTATTTTGAGAACTCTTTTGCAAACCTTTTTAAAACTTGTTTTTAAGACTTGAGCATATGAGTTTGAGGAAAAGTAGAGCTGAGTTCATTTTATTTAAAATGATATATGAGAACTAAGCATTCCCAAGAGTAAATATTTGTACATTTAAGCAGAGAGGAAACATCGATTTCCAAAAGAGTTTTCATGAGCAGTTCTGAGTACCATCTCTTTTAAGAGAAAGATTTTTGAGTAATAATCTCAAACCACATAAAGAGTTATGTTTTTCAAAAACAAATGAGCTAGTATATTTTGGGAGTAATATTGAGCACAGATATGAGGGAGAGTTCATACAACTCACAACCCCCATAAACCATGTAGCCAACGTGGGTAGAAAGGGTCATACTTTTAGATGATTCCTTATTGGTTTTTAGCATAGACTGGTAGATCCACTTAGTAGTAGGTTCTATACCTTGGCAAAGTATACAACAGTTCTGACAGTGTGGGCTAGATGTTGTATCATCATATAGCTCATAGTAATGGTTGTCGGTTACAGAATCTCCCATAAAGTTATATTGTATTTTTATATACAAACTGAGTTATTATTGTATTCTTCAATACATTGAGTTGATATCTACTGCTTTAAAAGCTTTCCATATATTACATCTTTTATTGTTGCTTTATCCAGAGTTGAGTATCTTATTGTTGAGTTGAGCCTTATTTCTCTGAGTTGAGTTGAACTATGTTTCCCTAAGTTGATTATCATGTTATTGAGTTGAGCCCTATTTTCTCTGAGTAGAGTTGAACTATGTTTCACTGAGTTGAGCCCTATTTTCTCTGAGTTGAGTTGAACTATGTTTCACTGAGTTGATTATCTTGTTATTGAGTTGAGCCTTATTTTCTCTGAGTTGAGTTGAACTATGTTTATTTGAGTTGAGTGAGTTGAGAAGAGATAAGTTTGTTTCTGTTCCATCAGTTCAAGCTTATGTTTATGCTTTAGAATTCCCCTTACATGCTCGTACATTCCATGAACTGAGTCATTTGGCCTGCATTGTTTCATGATGTAGATACAAGTATTCAAGACCATCAACAGGCGTTTCATTGAGGTCATGTGATATTCCAGACAGCTTTGGTGAGCCATCTTATATTCCAGAAGACTTCACATTTATCTTACAGTTAGTAGTTTTGAGATGTCGTGGGTCTTGTCCCGATATCCTTCTATAATAGTGGAGGCTTCATAGAAAGACAGAGTTGAGGAGTTTCTGTATTTATTTTTATTTTGAGTATTGTACAGACTTTTAAAATGGTTGAGTATTTGAGTTTATTGAATTTATTTCAGTTTTAAGCTTTTGTATGTTTGAGTTAGTCTTCCGCTTGTAGCCAGCCAGGATGAGGGTTCACTTGGGGACTAACAATGATTCTCGAGTGCCGACCACGTCCAGGGTGTAGGCTCGGGTCGTGACAATACATCACTATACGAAATGTATTAGGACGTGATACATCACTTTACATGATGTATCGATCAGATTCATCACTATACACGATGTATCGGGACGTAAGTGATGTATTCGAAATTGAGACGCGATGTATCGGGATATTGATCGATGTATCCGAAATTAGAACGCAATATATAGAAACATTTTAGGATGTATTTGAATACCAAAATACCATAGTTTATTTAGGGCTTTATATAACTTTTGAAATCAATAATTCCAACAGTTATTTATTTACTTGGGCGGCTTAAAATTTGAAATTCAAAATGAATTGTGTAGTAGTTAATCCTAATCCTAATTTTTAGCTAACACGTAAAAATGGGGAAAAAATGTTTTCAGTTTTGTTTTTTTTTTAAATGTTTACAGTTTTTTTTTAAACTTCATATTTCTTATTTAATTTTTTGGCAATCAAATTTTAAAATTTTAAAATAATGACTGAGTTATCTATTTTTTTAAAAAAAAAAACTTTTAATCGTGGCGCTGACACGTAAGCGCTATCATAAACTAAACAGATTGTTTAGTTAGTGTGTTTATTTAAAAGAAATAATTTTAATTTAAAAGTTTTTCAATTTGTATAGAAGTAGGAGTGTAATGGGAAGTTTTAGAACTCCCTATTTACTTGGATTATCACTTTATTTTCAAAAATAAGGATTAAAATGCCCTATTTCGGTCGATGTTTTTTTTAAAAATTATTATTATTATTATTAGAGGTTGTATTTTCTAAAATAATATTTAATTTTAAATGTAAATAATTTTTTTTAATTGTCATAATAAAATTTTAATTATAAGAAAATAAAAACAAATAAGAAATTTAATTCACGTAAACTAAACAGATTGTTTAGTTAGTGTGTTTTTTAAAACAAATAATTTTAATAATTTTAATTTAAAAGTTTTTCAATTTGTTTAGAAGTAGGAGTGTAATGGGAAGTTTTAAAACTCCCTATTTTGTTGGATAATTACTTTATTTTTAAAATAAAGATTAAAATGCCCTATTCATGTCGATGTTTTTTTCAAATTATCATCATCATTATTATTATTATTATTATTATAGGTTGTATTCTCTAATTTTCTAAAGAAAATATTTATTTTAAGATGTAAATAAATTATTATTACTTAAAATATTAAATATTATTTGAATGATGAATTTTGAAAGAAACTTCCAAAAGTGGGTTTATAATTTGAGGATATCTAATTAGATGTTAATATTAAATAATAAAGTTTAATTACTTTAAAATACTTTTCAACAAAAAATGGAATCTCACACACACGTTACATCACAATATTTAAAATTATTTTAAAAATAAAATAATAATTATATATATTTAATTATTATTTTTTAAAACTCAAAATTCAAGAATAACTACTCTTTAAAAAAACTTTTTTATTAAGTAAAAAACTCTAACTTATCTTCTAAAATAGTAACTTCTTTTCTTTATTAAAAAAACAAATTAATTATATTTAATTAGTTGATAATTAAAAAGTAAAAAATTAGAGATTAATTGTGGCGCTGACACGTAGGCGCTATCACCTCTCCTATTATATAGATATATATATAGAGAGAGAGAGATATATAGCTATTAATGATCCTATCCCAAAAATAATTTAATCATTACATATGAATATGATTTATGAAAAGATACAAGATTCTCGAAAAAATAGCATACTGAAAATAATACAATCTGTTGGAGAATGATACAATATTTTTTTACAAATACAAATTGATTGTGAAAGAAATAGGATACAAGATTCTGAAGAAAAAAAATATATAGTGGAAATAATACAATCGGTTGAAGGATACAATATTCTAAATAAATACAAATTGACTTGAAAGAAATATGACACATCTATACTTAAGAATTACAAATCCATTTGACATACCTATTGGAATGACTACAAACTAAAAAATAATACAATTTTTTAAATAAAAATACAAATGCTCAGTAAAAGAAAAACAATTGACAAACAAAATTAATATGTATACAATTCTGGTATGAATACAATTTTTGCAATCGTCTTCTCCGACTCTCTCTTTCTTCTTTTTCTTCGTCTGCTATGTTTATTTTTTCAATTTTTTGTTCACAAAACCCAATTCAGATCCGTATTCACTTGTGCATTAGTAAAATTTTGCCTCGTCATCCAAAAAAAATAAAATTAACCAGGAAAATTAAATAATTAAATTACAATATGAAAACACACTAATAATAAAAAGGAATACAATATGAAAAATGATTTCTTAGATTTAAACAATATGTATAAAATGTTGAAAATCTTTTGAATGAATTCTGAGATTTCTTAGAACAATGGATGATTTCGATTTAAACAAGACAAGGTTTAAGTTACTTGAGGAGAGGGAATAAAGGGAAAAAATCGTGTGAGAGAGAAATGATAGAATATGGGTAAAAAATTTAGAATCAAACTCATACGACACTCACCTAACCATAAGATGATCCCTCAAATCAAACCCAGATATCTTAAAATCCTCCGCTTGAAAACCTAACCCCTTCACAATTGACTCCTTCAAGTCAGAAAGGGCTTTAGGATATGTAGGATTGATATCTCTGCCAACGACAGAAGCTGCAAATGGAGAAAATCGAACAATAATCACAAAAATAAAGATGACAAAGAAATAACAACAACTGGATGATCATCTCAAATCCATTGATAAAAACTTGGAAATTTTAAGAGCAACTGGAAGATGAGATTTGATTCTTTAGAAAAAAATGTACATGATTGAAATTTCTCAAATCTCAAGTAATGCTTAAGAGATGGATTCTTCTTCTTCACGTTTCTTTTCCCCCCACCAATAATGAGGTAAAAAAGTGAGCCCAATTTGAGGAAAAAAAAGAACGTAAATAAATTATATTAGGATATATTATATTTGCTAAAATATTGACATGCTTACTAATTATTTTAAGGAAAAATTACTTGGATTTTAATAAATAATTACTGATTTTAGCGATACTTTTTATTTATTACTATTTATAGCAATAAATAACAATACTATGCTAAATCTGCAATATGTATTAAAAGTGAATTAAGTATGTAATATATATATGTATTATAACTGTTTTTAAAAATATATTATGTTTGTTTGGTAAGAATTTGACACATTGTATTATAAGTGTATTAAAATGTGTGATAAATATGTTATCCATCAATAAAACTTGTATTATATGTGAATAATAAATTGTTCTTTGTAATATGTATTAAAACTGTATTATAAGTGATCAAGTGAAAAAAAATGTTATTGCTATAAATGATAAATATTTTTTTATTATGGTATATTTATGTAAGTTTCCCTTATTTTAAAGTGTAGATATTTATAATAATTATATTCGGAATTTTAACTAGTTTGCTAATTTTCCTTAACCGTGCCTAAAATAGAAGCATTCATGCCAAATTGCCAAAAGACCCAAATATGATGAAACCTCGGCCCAATAAAATTAAAGGCCCAGTACCAATGATCATAGTTGTACAGTCAGCATCTCAGTCCACCTCAAGAAAAAAAAAAGCTCACAAATTTCCCTCCCATTTGATGTTCGGTGAGAAAATCAAGAATAAGGGGACACAGAGACTCTGCAGAATTGGATTTTAGCAGCAGCTCTTCTCTCGCCAAAAGACGAACAAGCAGAGTTGCAGTGACGAGAAAATGGCTAAGCAGAAGAGAGATAGAAACAACCTCATTGCTTTGACAGGAGCCGCTGCTCTTGTTGCTATTGCAGTCAACTTTGCTATCTCCGCTATCAACAACAAACATCGAAAGAAAAAAGGTCCCTTTACTTTGGTTGCTCCTTTATTGTAAACAAATTTGGGAACTATTGGTGATAAATTGGGAATAAAAAGTGTTTTCTTTATTGAATTGCAGATGTTCCAGGTTCAAAAGTTCGAGTGAACCTATCTGCTTCTGAAATTATGAAATTGGCAGAAAGCATAATTAACAAATCGAAACAGGTTCATGATGCTGTTGCTTCAGTTTCACTTGAAAAGGTACTTATTGTATTTAACTGTGCCTAGCTACATTATGGGTTGTCCATTTTATTCTAATATTTTGGATATATCATCTTTCTTGGTTAGGGTACTACAGTGATTGCTGTTTTGTCATGAAATTGAAAATGAATGGACTTTGTATTGTAATGATTCTCAACTTTGAGGTCCTGGCTGAGTGGCTGAAGTATAAATTAATAACATGAAGATCTTACACTTGAATCTCTGTTGCAACACTTAGTATGTTTCCTTCTGCTCCAACTTTGGTGGGTAGATTTGCACTCTGTTGTACAGGAAAACATATTCTTGATGTTGATACATACATATCAAACTTTACCTTGCACCCAAGGGTGTGGCGTAGTGGTCAATGAAGTGGTTGAGAACCATGAGGTCTCAGGTTCAAAATTCAGCGGAGACAAAAAGAACACTTGGTGATTCTTGCCATCTGACCTAGCCTTGGTGGACAACTAGCCTTGGTGGACAACTGTCCTAGCCTTGGTGGACAAAGTTATTTGGTACATGTTGCTGGTGGGAGGTGGCAGATATCCCGTGGAATTAGTTGAAGTGCGCGAAAACTGACCCGGACACCACGGTCATCAAAAAAAGTATATCAAACTTTACCTTAGCAAAAACAAAAAAAACTTTGGTGGGTTGGTTTACCTACGTGCTTGTGGGTTGTAGGCTTGTAGCAAACTGCTCAGTGAATTACTCAAGGGGAGGGTAAGCTTGTGAGCTTACCAATTTCATACAAAATGATTCTCAACTTTGAGGAGTATGTTGAGTTTCAAGTTTGGTTTTGGGACTTGTAGAATTGACATTCAAAATTCAAGGAGGCCTGTCATGATGACATCATTTACTAATATTAAAAACATTTAGGGGAAGTACAATATCCAAAAGTCATATGACAATAGCTCCTCTTTTCCCTTCTATGACTAAATCTTGTAGGTGACTCATATCTTGTGTCTATTCTTACACTTTCTATGTCTTAAGACTGTTGCGTCGAGGGGAACCTTTAATTGCTTAGGCTTCTACATCTTGATTGCTAGAGAACTATTCACTAACTCTCTAATCACTCTATCTGTTGTGTAATCCACAAACTTAAGTAAATCCAGCATGCTGCCAGCTTGGTGATATCTGTCCCAGCGTGTTTCCCAACACCAGAAAATGGACAAGTTGCGTTTGTAGGCCTGTTAGGAAGCTCAAAATTGTGTCTTCTTACTTCTTCCAAAGTTGCAAAGGTAAGACATGAATAGAAGGGACTGAACTCAAATTCTGTTAACTCTGACTTTATTCCTGGTCGGAATCTTGCCTCCAGCGAACTCCAAACTGTGAATGACAAGATTAATGGGGGTGGGAAAGTCCTGGGAAGGGCTGTGTGCTTGGATTTAACCAGGGCCTTTCATTAGGAGATTTCGTACTAGCAGTTATACGTATATATTAAACATTGTAGTGTCTTATGCAATACACTTTGAAAACTGAGAATGGTTCTCTCCCTACCTTCTCTTTCTCTCTCTCTTAGCTGAATCTGAGCTAGTTCATTCTGCAATCTCAAATTTGACAGCGAATAATTATTCACTCTCTATACATGAACTTATCAAACATTTATCTAGTGGAACTTTTATATTCTGGAAGATTTTTCCAACTGATACAAAATGCAATACTATGGCTGATAAGTTGCTTATATGTTTGGCACTCAGTTGTGTTAGTGCAACAATAAAACTGCAATTTAGGCAGGGGGTTGCCCCTAGTTAGAATTGATGGAATCTTGGGTGATATTTTTTTTTTGACACTAGTAACATTTGTATTTCAGTCAGTACTTAGGTAGTACTGAAAAACCATATTTACAAAAAAGAAGAAAAAGATTAGTCTTTCCAATGCTAAACCAGGAACTAGATGGACCCTAAAACATCTATGATTGACTCGGTCTCATTGGAGTAGACATTTATACACCAAAAACAGAACAACAAAATACATTTAAGCTTGACTTCCTGCAGGTTGTTGTCCCTATTTTCAAAACATCTATCATTTCTCTCTCTCCATATAGTCCACCATATACAAGCAGGGATCATCCTCCATCTTTCACTGTTTGTAGCCCCAACTCCAGCCTCCTCCCAACTGAAAAGAGTCTCATCAATCTTACTAGGCATACTCCAGGAAATGCCTCTGAGATTAAGGAAAATCTGCCACAGTTGGTCAGTGAAATTGCAGTGTAGAAAGAGGTGTTTTACTGTT
>JAJOOS010010285.1:0-18379 GCA_029582725.1 Solanum chiquidenum
TAATTTAAGATACTTGTCCATGAAGGGGAATTTTGAGGAAGATCCATCATGGTTATCCAACCTCAAGTACTTAAAAACATTGATACTCAGAGAATCGCGCAGATTAGATCTATCTTATGCAATATGGGGTATGGTGAGCTTAAAACATTTGGAAGTGACTGGTAAACCAGCTGTCATCAGGTGCCATGTCCCAGAGTTCATGATGAACCGTCGTTTAACAAAATTACAATGTCTTTCTTTTGTACACTTACCTGAAGGCGAAGAGTTTCAAGAGTTCATATCAAAAGTACCCAATTTAGTAAAGATGAGGTGTTTGGTTGATGAGCCTGAGCCACAAGGTGATCAGACAATATGCATTAGGCTTCCAGGTTTAGACTCTTTGAATAAACTCGAATCACTTAAATTTAAGGTCTGTTTTCTAAAACATGGTGCAAAGCGACTTGAGATCAACTTTCCTAGGAACCTCAAGAAGTTGACCTTGTCATCATTTCGATTACCATGGAGTGAAATTTCAACTATAGGAAGATTAGAAAACTTGGAGGTGCTCAAGTTGGAGTCCAATGCTTTCGAGGGAGATCAGCAATGGGATGTCGATAATGAGGAGTTCCAAAACCTCAAGTTCTTGATGTTCTACAACATGAATATTCCACAATGGAACTTTTCTGATATGTTCTTTCCTAACCTTCAACATTTGATATTCAGAAATAGTCGACTCAAAACAATTCCTCGCGACTTTGAAAACTTACTTTTGCTGCAGATGATTGAGATGTCTTGGTGTAAATGCAGCCCTGATGCCTTAACCACTGCTGAAGAGATTAAGAAAACTCAAACTGATATGGGAAATCATGAATTTAAGCTCATAATCAAATCTAGAGAGGAGGATTATCATGAAGAAGAACAAGAAGAAGATGATCATGAGGATGCACATCAAAAGAAATATCTTTTCTTTTGTGTTCTAGCTCTTTTCTTGATCATTTTCCAACATTTTTTTCAACTTGCTGAAGAAATGAAGCTAAGTTAGATGTTGTACTCTCCCAATTTACTAACTTTGGTATTTCAATTTGCAAGTCTTAATATTCTTTTGCTAAAATAATACTACTTTGAGTGAATGTCGGTCGGAAATAAACTCTTTATCTTTGATCAGGTTTCAATCATTAAAATCCTTAATATATAATTAATATGTAATTTTCACCATTTCTATCCGCAATTACCAACTATCATCACTTATCATCTTTGTCATCACAAGCACCATCACTATTATCAACTATCACTATAATCGTCAACCACCAATCACCTCTATCATCACAACTAGTACTGCTACTAATAATCACTACTATACTTACCACCTCCATCATTATAATTATGTCCAATGCCGCCGCCGTCTAAGTCATCACTGCCACGTCCACCATCAGGCACCACGACTACTACCAACCACCTCCACCATTACAATTAGCACTACCGCCAACTACCACATACACATTTTCAACCACCACACATTCTTCAGTCATCACAATAAACACCACCAACTACTAACAACAACCAACTTCACCATCACAATCATCTCTGTCAACCGGCATCATTACACCAACTATCTCCACCATTACAACTATCACCACTAGTCATCACTATTACTAATCTACAACACCAACTAATACTATCACCATTACTACAAGTCATCTCCGCCATCACTGATGAATATAAATATTTTAAAAATCAAATAACCAACTTTGGTATTTCAATTTGCAATTGTTAATTTAGTTTTGCTAAAGTAATAGTATTGTATAAGTGAAAAGAGTTAATGATCAAACACATCATCTCGCTTTTTTACGAATTTCACATTTTATCTATCAATTATTCTCTTTTTCTTTATGAACTATCATTATTTATATATTAAAATACACTTCAACTATCTTGTGACTAGTAGGGATTCTTTTAAAGCTCATTTTGTAACATCAACACACTATAAAACTTGAATTATTTGGTTGCTTGTAATTATTTTTTTTTCATTTTTTTTCCAAAGTCTAATTTCCACAAAGGAGCAATGAAGTTGGTAGTTGATATTCCAAAACAAGTTTGAAATTTCATTTTCAAAGGAATGTATTTGTGATAAAAATAACAGTCAATTGGACTTATTTATTGTTCTTGTATGTAATTGAGGACATGCTAGAACAAAGTCAATCCTTTTTTAGAGGAAATTTACAAGAAGTGCATAGAAGTAAAAGTTGGAATACATCTAAGACTTTATAATTCATTATCCCTTTGCAATATTTTATTTTCCCTTTCCTTTTCTTTGCTGTTACGTATTAATTATTATTCTTCCACTTGTGTCATAGTTTATAAATAATAAATGAAGGGTTGAATTTGAATGATTCAAATCTTAGGTATTTTTATATTTTTTTGTGGATAATTTTCATCCAATCACTTTATATATAATTATTAGCTATCATTATTAACCATCTTTGTCATCATAGTCACTATCATTATTATCATCATCAGCCATCATCAACCACCTCTATCATCACAACTATCATTGACAACTAGTATTGCTGCCAACTCTAATATCAATCGCTACCACACCTAATAACTTCATCATTATATAATTATTTGTCCACTTTGACACCACCACTGTACAATGTTGTCATTGTCACATCCGTCATCACTATCATCCACTACCACAACTACAATCAATCTCTACTACCAGTCATTTCCACACCAACGACTAACATCAATCAACTTTACCATCACAACCACCACTATATCAGTCATCATTACTCTAATCACCATAACATCAACTAAATACGCATTCAAATTCAGATCTCTTAATTTTAACAAAAACAAACAAGGCCACCACACAAATTTATTTCAACCCCTTTTGTTGACCATCTACATTGTTTATAGTAATTGATCTTATATTATTGATTGTGATTAAACATATCTATATTCAACTACGTACTACTATAAAAAAAATTAATCAACAAAGTTATAACACGTTATTAATGTCAAAATAAAAAAATTAATTTAGATGTACCTACTATAACTTTTTAATCAAAAACATTCCTAAAATATAATCATCGGTCACAATATAAGTACATCCTTAAAATAAGTATGTACTACGAACATTTTTGTGAACAGAAAGCAACCTCAAAAAAAAATTCAAAAAAAGAAGAAGCAAGTTTCATCTTTTAGCTAACCACATCTTTTCTAAATATTTGTTACATATCAATATTAAAATCTGTTATGTTATTTTAATAAATATAATATTTAAATAGACAGCATCTTTTTTGGTTGTTACGTCGTTAATAATCTAAAGAATAAATCTTACATATTCTATAAACTATAAAGCAAAGTAGAGTACACGGATAAACTTAATATAAGAAATATAATATAATTAAGTAATAAATAAATTCAAAATAAGAAGAAAAAAAAGGAGAGTAATAATATGATCATATCAAATCAATAGTTACATAAAAGTATAAGATATTTTAGGTGGACGTTTGATCATGTTTTATTAGAAAATTGTAAAAGTACTTTTTATTTTCAAAGTGAAATATCATGTGAAAATAGAAGTTGTGTTTAGTCAAAATACTAATGAGAGAAATATTAAAAAATACCCCTAAACTCGACATAAATAGGAGTGTTTTCAACATATCTCTTGCCTTTTTATTAAGAGTCATGTATTCCTACAAGAATTTGAGACCACTTGCTATGTCATGTGGCAACTCGAAAGTGTATCTAAATGTAGTCAAGTAGATGAGTGTTTTTAAGACCGTCAATAGTTTAGGAACACAAACAATTCACGCTAAGTTTATGGTGTTTTCAATACTTCTCTCAACACAAATTAAAGTTATTTTAGACTTTTTACGAGTGATTTAGAGTGAAAAAAATGAAGTTGAAAATTGCATTTACCTTTCTGACTTTTATTTAGTGATGACTCGAATTCACGACGTTAAATCTTATTATCTCCCCCATTAGAGCTTTTACCTTTAACTTTTATTTGTTAATAACTCGAACTCACAACCTTAAACCTTATTACTTAAAAAAATACTAACCATCCGAGCAACTTTCGCTAGTAACAAAATAATACTCCGTACTACACTATCAAAATAAATACTCGTTTTGAACTATATAATATAAATAACAATCATTCAAACAAAGCCATTAGAAATCTAATGGCACTTGCTTAAAACATCATCTTCTTTGTTAGCCTCACTTTCCTTTTTCATTCACCGGCAACACCGCCGTCCACCGCCGTGTTTCATCCTTCCTCACTTTCCATATTAAACATCCTTCAGGCAATTGCTCACTAAAAGCTCAATTTTTTATTTTATTTTTTTGCTAAAATTTTCACATCTGAATTCTGTTTCAACCGTTCATCATCTTTTGAGCATAGTTAGCTTTTTCTGTTTCTGGGTTTCGTTGAAAAGACTGAGATATATGGCTACTGTTAACGAAATTGTAAGTTTTACCTATCTGGGGTTAAGTAAAGCTGTTTTTCCTAAACGGTGTCGTTTGGGTCTCCCTCAAACTTGGTTGAAATGGAGGAGTAGCTGGGTTTTGGGTGGGGTGGATTGTAGTAGTCGAAACCCTAGTTTTGTTCATCCAAGGAGGAATGGGTTTAAGTTGTTTAATTCGGTTGAATTGGGTAGTTTTGTGACGAGTGATGATGAGGAGAAGAATGAGATGAGTGATTGTTTTTTCGAGGCGATTGAGGAATTAGAAAGAATGACGAGAGAGCCATCAGATGTACTTGAGGAAATGAATGAGAGGTTATCTGATAGAGAATTGCAGTTGGTGTTGGTGTATTTTGCGCAGGAAGGGAGGGATTCGTGGTGTGCATTGGAGGTGTTTGAGTGGTTAAGGAAAGAGAATAGAGTCGATAAGGAGACGATGGAGCTTATGGTTTCGATAATGTGTGGATGGGTGCAGAAGTTGATTGGGTCTAAGAGCGAAGCTGGGGATGTAGTGGACTTGTTGGTTGATATGGACTGTGTTGGATTGAACCCGAGTTTCAGTATGGTTGAAAAGGTTATATCTTTGTATTGGGACGCGGGTGAGAGGGAGGGAGCTGTGTCGTTCGTGAAGGAGGTGTTGAGGAGGCAGATTACTTACTCAGATGGTAATGTAGATGGGCATAAGGCTGGTCCTGCTGGTTATCTTGCTTGGAAGATGATGGTAATCTTTATATACTCATTGAATTTTATGCTATGTACTCCTTCCATTTCAATTTGTTTGTCGTTTTGATTTAACACATAGTTTAAGAAAGTAAATATTGAATCTTGTGGTCTTAAACTAAAGATAGGTAGAATTTGGTTACCTTGCCTGGAAAATGATGGTAATCCTTGTCTACTCGTTGAGTTTAATGCTTAGTACTTCACTTGTTAGCTGTAAATATTTGAGTATTATGGTATTGAATAGAAGCAAATAACCCCCCCCCCCCCAGTGATATTAGGACACTTGTATATATTCTATTTTCCGGCATCCTTATTGTGAGAAAATGCGTGCTTCGTTGTGCCACTTGAATACGATTACTTGTAGAATGTTTATAGATGGTTGTTGGCGAAATATTTTTAGTCGGTCAGGTTGGATAGGTTGTGGCAACCAAATTCACAAGCTATGATTCCCAAATAAAGTTAGACAATTAACGTTGATAAGGAAACTCATTTGCTATGACATCTAGGATCACTTCACCATGAATTTATCGCTGCAAACTCTCTGTCCTCCGGCTAAACTGCTCTGTACTTTGGTTTTGAGAAAGTGATATGGTCCAATGTTTTGTTATATAGTAGAAAGAAAAGGGGTTAATACCAAGTAGAGAGGAAAAAGGTCTGGTAGTAACTTCTTCATGTTTTATATAACCTTATCAAAAAAATGTAGTTGTATGTACGATTTTCCTGCTTCTAGGATTTGGTTTGCAAAATTATATCCATGTCTTAAAGCTTTATTTTTTCTGTCAGGAGGAGGGTAATTACAAGGATGCAGTCAAACTAGTTATTGACATTCGAGATTCTGGGTTGAAGCCAGAGTTATACAGCTATTTAATTGCAATGACAGCTGTGGTAAAAGAGCTGAATGAATTTGGGAAAGCTCTACGCAAATTAAAAGATTTTGCCAGAACTGGTCTTGTTGCTGAGCTTGATTTAGAAAATCTTAGGCTCATTGAAGAATATCAAGCAGATCTATTGGCTGAGGGTGTACAGTTGTCCGATTGGTTGATTCAAGAGGGTGGCCCTTCTCTTTTTGGGGTGGTTCATGAGAGGCTTCTTGCAATGTATGTATGTGCTGGCCGTGGAATAGAAGCTGAGAGACATTTGTGGCAAATGAAGTTGTCTGGCAAGGAAGTCACCGGAGATCTTCAAGACATTGTCTTAGCAATATGTGCTTCCCAAAAGGAGCTAGGCCCCATCTCAAGGTTGCTTACCGGAATGGAGGCTTCAAGTTCATTACAGAAAAAGAAAACATTGTCATGGCTGTTGAGAGGTTACATTAAAGGCGGACACTTAGAGAATGCTGCAGAAACAGTAATTAAGATGCTTGACTTGGGTTTGTATCCAGATTTTCTGGACAGAGCAGCTGTGCTGCAGAGACTAAGAAGACGAATTCAACAATCTGGAAGATTGGAAACATACCTTAACCTTTGCAAACACCTTTCAGATGCGAGTTTGATTGGTCCGTGTCTTGTATATCTGTACATAAAGAAATATAGACTCTGGATAATAAGGACTCTTTGAGCAACTTGGAGAAGCCCCCTGCCTGTTCTGAAGCTATAGAAGACGGTGCTCTCGTCTGTTGCAGGCTTTGATGTGTATAATATGTTTAGTTTTAGATTATTCGAGAAACATACAGTGAGCTAGAGAGAGAGCAAGATGTTGGCTGCTGTTCTAATTTAGATGTCCAGAATTGAAACATTAAGCATCTTGTTCTCAAGTTCAAGTTCGTATATATTAATGTACATGTAAAACAATGTGAGGTAGGAGATAAGGTACGCCACTTGTGAGATTACACTGGTTATATTGTTGTTGTAAAAGTATGTCATTACCTCCCACATCGCGAGAACGAATAATAAAACTATGCCCTATATTTCAGGTATATTGTCATGGCATTACTTTCAGCTTAGCCACTAGTAATAAACTATGCTCTTGTATCTATTATTGGAGACCATTAGTGCTATTATTTTGAGTTATATGTATGTACCTGGTATGAGAGAGTAGAAAATGACTGTTATTTTGCGAGATATTTTAAGCAGTTAGCTTTTTTATTGAAATAATACTTGAGATATTTTAAGTGGTTAGCTTTTTTATTGAAATAATACTTGAGAATAATTTGCTAGCAATTTTAAGGAATTATCAATATATTAAGCCTTATAGTTGTCAATTAAACTAATGTAAAAACTATCAAAATTGAAATCTCAATGAGAAATTTTGGAATCTATTTTCGAAGAGCTAACAAAATCGAAATCTCAATAGATTCAAAAATCACATGTTTCTCTTAATCTAGAAGCCTACTTTTACGTATCTATTCAAATAAAGTATATACTTTCATAATCATTCTCTTAATCATCTATCATATTTTGACGTATCTACCCAAAGAAAGGTACTTTCTAACATATGATGCTCGAAATCATGATTTGTTAATATACGACATTGATCTGAATGATTAACGAAAGAAACACCAAACATATCCCAACTTCTAACAAATATTTCTTATTTTTAAAAGATAAAGAGTCCTTCGTGGACATTAATTAGAAAAAGAGGCAAAAGAAAAAAACAAAACAAAACAAGAACGCCATTTCAGCTTTGCTCTTTTTCTCTGCATCTCTTCGTTATACTAATCGGTATGAACTCTTAATTATGGTGATTTTTGCATTCTTTTAAAAAAAACCTTAATGTATAGCAACCAATCAATGGATTATAACCTTTAATTAATCTTGATTCCTTTTAAGATTTTGCAATTTCATTTTTACCCACTAATTGTTTGTGAAAATGCCTCAACCAATATATTTTATCATTTGGCGAATCATTTTGATATATGTTGGTGGGTTTTGAAGTTTATGTAATTGGTTTGAGGAAAGTATGGATTTTGATTTCAAATTTTTGTTTCCTGATTCAGTTTTTTTCTTTTTGTTTTTCAGAATTGGTTTGTCATGATACGAGGTAGTCGTTTTCGGTTGAAAGGGTGGCAGCAGGCTGCTGTTGCAGTTGGTTCTGCAGTTGGTGCATTGTTAGATCCTCGAAGAGCAGATCTTATTGCTGCTTTGGGCGAGACGACGGGGAAACCAGCTTTTGATAGGGTTCTTGAAAGGATGAAGAAGAGTCCTGAAGGCAGAGTAAGGCCTTTTACTTGATTTTCTCTTCATTTATATATTTGATTTGCTAGTCCCATCACATTGGCTGATTAGTCTTTAAGAAATACTCCTATAATATTTTGTGAAAAAGGTTCTTTACAGTGCAATTAGAAGGGGTTTGTGATTGCTTCGTTTGGTTCAAACGTCCATGGGCTACTGCATCAAATCTAAATATGCAAACTGTTTAACTACAAAGTGGATGTCACTTGCAGTTATTTTTATTCTTGTATTAGAACGAAAAAGACTTCCTTTGATACTTGTTAGAATGTTTTAATCTCTAACCTACATTGGATGGACCCTCCATTTGTGTTGATGTACCTCGAACATATGAAGAGGGTATGGCACTGTATGTTGATCCTTCGAATATTTTATAGCAACTTATAATTGAAATGCACCTTTACTATGTGGCGATGGTCACTTGTGAACCTTGCTGACAACTGAAGCTATTATGAACTCACAAAAAGCACCAGTTTTGAGGATCTTTCACTTCCTCCTAACTATATACTTGTAGCTAATGAAGATATGAGTTGCCAGTATTCGATGAAACAGAACAAGCTGGTTTCTGATACAAGAAGATGGTTTATTTGTACCCCTACCCTTTGCAAGCAGCCCATTGAAGCCAAATTTCCAGTATTATGAGAAGAGTGATCACCTAGTTCTTCAAATTCCAATTTAGGGATGTCTACTTGCCTCAACTGACTGAGAAGTGGCTGCAGTTTGTAGTCCTTACTTTTTGGTGCAATTTCTTGAGCTATTTGTAGCAGGTTTAGGTTGTCTCATGCATTACTTGTTCTCAATGACATCCAATTTGATTGTGCATTTGGTAACCATACTCATCATGACTAGTACTGCCTTGAAAGAACATCAAAATTTTAAATGCAATTAGATTAATAATGATAGTTAAATCAATAATGTTAGTCAATGTTGTGGACTCATGACAAGGTAGTGTCTTGAACCACCCTCATTTCTTTTTCAATTTTCCTCAGATGGATTCCAATATCTTTACTTCCTTTCAGCTTCAATGTTTCATCACTTGACACAAAGCAGCAGCAATTATAGCCTGTTCAACATCATTGATATGCGGCAATAACACCGGCCACCTTTCCTTTTTTTGCTCTGATGGAATTAACTTCGTATACATCATGTTTTCTGGCTCTCTTAGCGTTCCTTCAGAATCTCCCATAATTCATCTCATTGGTCAGCTGCATTTTCGAATCTTGTTCCAAGAAGCCTCAAACAACTTGCTTTATTGAAACCTATCACCATTTTATTCATCATTTCAGACTCGAGGTCCCAGATCATCTGTTGTGTTCTCTCGTCTGCCTTGAGGTGGGAATCTCCCACTGCTGGTTTAACTCAGGTCTCTTTTGCCTCACCAACTCTGCCTTGTTTCATCAAGTAAAATACCCAAATTGCACATCTTGTTGTTTTCTGGTGCAATCACTAGTGCCCTCCTGTTAGCATCCCTTGTTTCAATGTAGTTATTTGGCTGTCACCCTAAGATTTCAGCATCTTTGTATTGCTTACACCATGTACCTAACTGGAAGCATTGTGAACGTGTCCATAGCTGTTGCCTGTTTAAGGCATGGGCCGGTGGTGTTGAAGTACAGCTAAGTGTTACTTTAGTGCCTTGATAGCTTGATGTAAGGTGCAGTTGGGGGCTCACTTATGCAGTGAACAAAGTGGCTCAAGCAAATGCTTGGAAACTCTTGGCTGTGTCGTTCTTCTCTTTTGCTTTCCTAATGAGTTCTCTGTTTTGTCCTAGCTGGAACAGATAAGCCAGTCTCGATTATGCTTCTGGCCATCTTTCTTGTCTTATAAAGTTTGGCGTGCTTTGTATGCTGGCAACCTGTACTAGCTCTGAAAGATCTAGCAGTTATAAGGCAGGTAGTACTAACATACAGCTAGGCAACATTAGTGCTAGTCTTAGAGTTGGATGACTAACATGAAAGCTTGTGATATATGTTCATTTGCCGTTTTATTAGAGTACTCATCATCTCATTTGACTCTTTTCATTCTATCCGTTTTTAAGTTTCCTATAACTAGTTGAAGTATATTTTCATCTATTGATTGTAGTTTTGGATGTATTTATACTTATACCTCAGGAAATACTGTTGGAGCGACCTCGTGTGATCTCTACAAATGTGGGGCATGCATGGGACCTGCCTGACAACACTTTTGGTGCTGCATACGCAAGGTTCATGGGATCTAGGAACTTTTCACCAGATGATCGCCCACCAGTGCGATTCATGGAAACTGAAGAGTTAGCATATGTGGCAATGCGTGCTCGTGAGGTGCATGACTTTTGGCACACCCTTTTTGACCTTCCAACAAATCTGATCGGAGAAACAGCACTAAAAGTGATCGAGTTTGAACAGATGCTACTCCCCATGTGTTTGATGTCTGTGCTAGGGGGTACAGCAAGGTTTAGTGACAAGCAAAGGAGCTTGTTTTACCAGCATTACTTCCCATGGGCACTTAAGGCTGGAGCTCGTAGCACAGATCTTATGTGTGTTTACTATGAAAAACATTTTCATGAGGATTTGGAAGACGTTCGTCGTAAATGGGGAATAATTCCAGCTCCACCTCCTCCAAGACCAAATGCAACAATAGCTGTACCTCTTTGAAGAGGAAATGAAACTATTAGACTTTCCTGCAATTTGCTCTATACGAACAATTGTAGATATCTACTATATATTAGTGCAGTAATACAAACCTTTTAAGGTTTTTGCGAGTTATTTTCTTTTGTTCTCTTTGTCATTTGCTCAAGTCATTTTACTTGTTAGTTTGTGGGATGGAATACTCTTTTTATCACACCATTGTCATAGAACCAACCAAATACTTGCTATGAAACCATATCATAACTCATCAATTTTAAACCATTTGTAGTGATGAAAAGACAATAATTTGCAATGATATAATTCATGCATGTGAAGAGGTGATGCACAAATAAGGAGATGTATGGTTTGTCCAGGCAAAGGTGGAGGTAGGTCAAAGAAGTATTGGAGAGAGGTAATTAGGCATAACATGACACACCTGCTACTTACCATGGATGGGATATGAAAGTCGAGAACTATGGTAGAAGATTAGTAAGTAGTCAACAATGTCTTGTTTCCCTTAACAATCACAGATATGAAGTTTAGGCAAGAAAAACTGTTCAATCAAATGATCAATTAACAAAAGTGGCATATTACATTGAAAGTAACTTTAGTTTCATGGGTGTCAACTGGGACTTTGGATCAAAGCCTTATGCAACTAAACCCTTCACAACAACCTGAAGTACTCACAATTACAATTACAACATAGTCTCAAAAGACAAAATGTAAACTGATAAAACAATTATCCAATTGTAGATTGGAGAATTGCTTAGTTGCTACCACCACCGAAGAGATAACCCAAAGAAGATCCACCTCCAGGAGCAGCATGGACTTTGGTAGATGGCCGGTCCTACATCAAGGTAATAGCTCCAGTTAAACTAGACACGTTTATTGAAAAATCAATGATACATTATACAGGACAACAATTAATAAGATCCACTCTATTGTAAGAGGCCAAAATTATTTCATCATAATTCAATGACAAACTGACAAATATAGTTCCCGAGTAGGAACTAAAGCATTTTTATCTGAATGGGACTCTATCTGGCAAGCAAATGCCACAGATCAATCTCAAAATCTACAACAATATCTTAGAAGTCGGTCAGGAAGTCAGCAGTCCCTAAAAAACGCACGCTTACAAATTATTCTCACTCCACAACAGGAGAGTTTACATCAATAGAATGTGCTAGCACTTATCCTAACCTGAAACACACAGTCAGTGAGACCACCTATGGTTGCAGCAACAAAGATGCACACTGATAGACTGGTGCAAATGTACCATTTGAGCAAAAATGCTATCAAGAAATTCATGATAGGAAAGCTAATAAAACAAGTTCAATACCTGATGGATGTAATCCAACAACCTTCCCTATTCAATAATTTGGATGGAAGAATTGTGGTTAAGAAAAGAGAGATTAAGCCTAGAGATTAGTCTTATTAAAAGCCATCGCTTAAAGCGATGAAGAAATATGAAACAAGGGATCATTGCTTCATGGGTGAAACCATTAAGCTTTTGAGAAGTGCGCAATTCAACTAATGATATGTGCAAAGAAATCCCAATAAGAAGCAATCAGTTCTTTAAATCTCAACTTTGAGAAATTATCTAATTGCAATTTGATTATTATACTATTGATCCACATGTGTTGGTGGTTTTTAATTTTCCACAACATGTATGCCTAGAAGTGTGCGCAACTTCTCGCACTTTGCTTCAAGCCTCATTGACCTTGTTTCTTTTTTATTTTCACTTATAAAGCACTGCTGGAGATGATATTCTGGCCTGCAAGCTATCTATTACTCTACCTTGGAACAATCAAAATATTTCTCCAGCAAAGCATGAAAATGAACTAGACAAGCATTTCAAAAGACACCATACTAATTGACACGAGGGCAATACCGTGATAAAGTTGCCTGTGTTTTGACCATCTCCCCCAAAATGGTTTCTCGAAGCAGTGCTCTGAATACCAGCAGGAATCTGCTTAGTAGCATCAACTGTAGCAGAAACGGTAGGCTTTGAAGCTGGCTCCTTATTTATTGCCTGCCCTTCACTTTGAACAGCTGGGGCATTTCCCGTGGTTGGTTTTGGCGCCTCACCGTTTCCAAATAAGTATCCCAGTGAACTTTGCCCTCCTCCATAGCTGACTCCACGACCCATTTCTGTAATTCTCTCTTGTTAAAGAATCCTAGCAACAACCTGATTCAAGAAACCAGCAAGATGTAGAGGCAGGCCATATACATTACAGATAAGAGAAACTTTCAAATATGTTAGCGAAGATTTCATGCACCAAGCAACAACATAAAAGAAGCACAGCTGATTATCAAGCGACAGAAATGAGGAAATCCATTATACTTTGAGCATTAGTGGAGACTGTGACGCTCCTACTAGTCTAATTATAATTCAGAAAAGAAACATCAGTAAAACACTGAAGTTGATTAGAATCTTCTTATAACCATATGAAGCCACTCTAACAGTGCTGGTAGAAACCATGAAGAACCAAGAAAATATTAATGTAGCTTTAAAAGTTTCAAAGTCTGCATTCTCTTTGCAGTTCAACGAGGGAAACTTGGAGAGTGACATTTATGATTCAACCACATCTCAGAAGAAAAATACAACCTTTTGCCAACACTAGGCATCCTTAAGCATGCAGGGAGAATGAAAAGAAACACAAGAAACAGACAGATCATCTTTGTCACAGCAGGAAGAGAAAAATTCACAAGTCACATACCAATAATCTTTCCCTCCTTTGAAGTAAAACCAAAATCACCATTATTTTTTATGATCTAAAACAAATAAAGAGCTCTCGTCTCTGAGACAATTTCAGACTTGCATATTCTAAACCTATATATAAAAGGGACCTTTCCACTCTCCCTTTTTTAGTGCGTTCCTTTTTAGTTAATTGAGCTCTTCCTAGGCTCCACATTTTCTATTTTTCCTTTATGAACTTGGCGCCTAATTGTTCCGACCTCAGGGATGCAGTTGGTGATTGGTAAAAGTGGCTGGAAAGTTTCTTTCTTCTCCTCTTACCTCTAACGGCTAGAGGTGAGTGGAGAAACATATCGATTCTCCTATGCTCCACATTTTCTCCTAAACTATCACTAAATTTCTTGCCACCTTTCCCATTAAAAATGAATGAGGAGTCCCCTAGTGCTGACCAAAGTACTCATCACTCCTCCAATCCTTGCCTCACTAATTCATCAACGCCTTTCCTAAACATACACCATGTCTAAGTTCCCTTCCATCAGCCCCAAACAACTGAAGGAAGTTCATCTCCCACTCAAACAGAGACTCCCTGAAGTCCTAATACCCCAGATCCCTCGTCAAAAACAATAGCATCCCATCACCCACACTCTCCCTTCCTGAATCAATAACATCTTACTTTCGAAACCTCGAATCAAGCCTTAATAACTAAAAATTAACACCTAATATTACTATTTTCATCAACCAATGCTTCTCAATTGTTAATCACAACTAAATTTCTTCTTAAAGCAAACCCCAAAAACCTCATAACAATGACAGAACAACCAAACAACAACAAATTAACAAGCACACAAACCCAAACTCAACTTCATCACAAAAATCAAACTTTCAACAAAAAAGAATCAACCCCAGATCTCTCATCAAAACATATAGCATCCCCATCACTCACACTCTCACTCTCTGAATCAGTAATCTCTTTACTTTCAAAACTCAGAATCAAGCCTTAATCACCAAGAATCAACACCCACTATCACTATTTTCATCAACCACTAGTTCTCAATTGAAAAAGACAACAAATTTGCTTCTTCAAGCAAAACCCAACAATGAATTTAACAACCCCACAAACCCAAATTCAACTTTATCACATAAAAATCCAAACTTTCAACAAAAAATCACCAAAAATAGCTCAGATTCCCATAACTTTGAATCAAAATCATACATACACACAAATTGAAACAACCCCATATACATAAATCTGATTTTTTCTAGGAGATCTGAGAGTTAAAACTTTTCTGCTTACCTTTGATTCTTTTGGATCAGATCAGTATTTGGATGTGAAGAAGAAATGGAAGTACAGTATATTGCCTCTCTTGTTCACCTATAATTATTAGTATTACTTTTGTTTCAAAAATAAAAATAAAAATAAAAATAATGATGGAGCTTTGCTAGAGAAAATATACAATATGGTCCCCCATTGTTTTTGTTTTTCACGTTCGGTATTCGATAATCGTATTAAAAATATGTTATTTTGGCATGTGGTATTTGTATTAAAGTCATAATTGAATTTGAATCGTGTATTACTGAGTTCATTTTGAGGGAGAAGCTTTCAATATGATTTTCTCTATACTCACCACAAATTTGAGATTTTTAATTAAGGGTAAACTCTACTACGCATACCAAACACTAGAAAGAAAAAAAAACTCATATTTAGAATCATGTACATCTTTTTTGGTAATTTTTGTTATCTTTTTGTCGTGGAGTTTTTTATTTTTATTTTGATGTGCAACTAATTATGTTGTGTTTGGTTATTTCTATTATATTTGATGTAGTTTTGCATGTTGGAATTTTTAGAATATTTTTTTGTTCACACATAACAAACATAAAAAATATATTTGTATGTTATAACTATAGTTTGCATAATTGTGCTCTATTGAGCTTTTGATTTGTATAATTCGCTACAAACATTCAATTTTATACAAATTATTCAGTTTTGTATAAATTCATTTATATATTGTAATTTGTATAATAAGATATTTATTTATATAATTATAATTTATAAGTGTATAGGACGAAAATATATGTATTTGTATTTGTATATACACTTTTCCCTCGCTTATACAAACACAAATGCATTTTATACATTTTATACCGAAATGTATAAAATGACTAATTGTATACCGAAAATGGCTAATTGTATACCGAATCAAATGGCAAAAAAAGGGGATGTTTGCTGCAAATTACAATTAAAATAAATTATGGCTATAACATTTAATTTGAATTAATAGTTTGCTATTTCATACAATTTTCCCTATTTTTTATGTTTTTGATTAAATCTTTTTTATATAGAAAATTCTCGTTATATCTAACCTTAAAATTTTGTTAAATATCTTATGAAATTCAAAATTACTCATTTTTGACAAATTCAAAAGATCAAAACTACTATGAGTATATTTAATGGATTATTTTAAATCTACTTCAAACCTAATATTTTATTGTATAAATAAAATGAATTGAGGTAATTTGATAAGATATAATTTTATTGTTTAAACAAAAATAAATTAAAAGATAATTTGATACGACATGATTGATTTTTCATGTGGGGAGGTTTAGAAAATGGAGATGCTTTTCTTTGAAAAAGAAACAAAAGTAAGGAAAAAAATTGCAAGAAAATAAAGAAAAAGGAATAAGCATATTTTCTTTACTATAAATTATTGTTGTTAATCAAGAAAAAAGTGTCAAATTCAAGTTTGATGGTAGTTGGTGGAAATAATTTATTTTAATATAAATATCAGTAATTATTTTTGCAATTTAAACTCATAACTTATAAATCAAACAAAATCACGAAGGACTTAATTTAATAAATTGAAGATTTATTGTGTACATTAACTTGTATAGATAAGTTTGTGAGATAATTTCAACAGTACATGTAGTTTGATATTGGATATTATGAAGACCAAAATAAATCTTATCAATAATTGAAGGTTAAAGAAGGTAAATATCTCTATCAGTACATAGAGCATATGGTGGAAAATGTTTTCTTCAAAAATATTTTCTAGAAAATAAGTCAATTTTGTAAGTAAACAAAATTTATTATTTTAAATTATTTATATATAATTTAGATAAATACAAAGGTAAGGGTGTAAGTTATTTTTTTCTAGAGAATATATTTTCAAAATATTTGACCAAACGAATATGAAAATTTTTTAAAAATATTTGACCAATCATAATGTCTATTAATTATTGTAACAGAAAATTTAATATCTTAATAAAACATATTAGATAAAAGAATAAAACAAGTCAAGTCTCATATAATTCATTTTAACAAGAACATTAATATTTGGCCAAACACATGTACATACACTACTCCTTAAACTTGTCCTCATTTTTCATTTTGGCACTCCAACGTAGCATAGTTCATTTTAACCCTTAAACTCCATTTTTTCTGTACCATTTAAACACTTATACTATTTTTTATGATTTGTTTTTGTTTATGTTCTTCAATTACAATTTCTTATTTTTAAAAAAATAGATGTGTGCCTGTTAATTAAAAAAATTAAACATTTGCGAACGAACATAAAAAATTTCAAACAATAATATTATATTTTGACATTTCTCTGTATTTTTGTATGAAAATAAATTGATGAAAGTTCTTTGATTTTCTTTCTTAAACATTCAATTAAATTAAATAACACTACTTATTTATTTTTTCTTATCATCTAGGCTATCTAAATTTAACGCAAATACTCACTTTTAATTTTTAATATAAATCAATACGAATAAAAAATCCATCTTCAAAAAGACTTGACTGACTTTGTTAATAACACTACTAAAAAAAGGCTCTTGTTCATTGCTAATAACACTACTAAACAATGTTAAAACTCGACTGACTTTGTTAGGTTGTCGGTGATTTTAAAGAAAGAAAATCAACACAATTTCGTCGGTTATTTTTCACAAAAAAATACATAACACTCTTAAAAAGAAATTATTATTTTTTAAAAAGAATTATTTTTTGTTAATTTTTAATTTTTTAACTAAAATTAACTGACACATGTCGATTTAAAATAAGAAGTTGCAATTGAAGAATATATATAAAAATAAATAAATCATAAAAATATTATTTCGTGTTAAAATGGTACATAAAAAATGGAATTTAAGGGTTAAAATGAAACAAGGCTAAGACAAAGTGTCAAAATGAAAAATGTGAATAAGTTAGAGGGGTTGTATATGTGTTTGGCCTTAATATTTTTTCACAAAGAATGTACAAATCTAACAAATCAATAATTAATCCATTTATTGTTTTACTTAATATGTCTTTTCAATTAATTAGATTTCAGACTTTCTACACATTTTCTACCTTTAAATATTCATATTCCAAAATAATTTTTGCATATATTTTTTTCATCACAAGCAAATGGCTAAACTCTCATCAACTTTGTGCTTTTTCCTCCTCCTTGTTTGTGTACTAGGTACATTTTTTCAATTCTCACTATTTCTTTTTGTTCTTGTATTCATCCTAAATCTATTGCTAAATAGTTCGTTGACATACTTTTTTTTTGCTATAAAATATCTCATCTATCTGTGAAATTTCACTGGATATATTATTATTGATAACGCGGGTTATGTTATGTTCTTGAACAGGTACTAATGAAATTCGTGATACGGCTAGCAATGTGATAGTACCAAATGATCAATGCTTAACAGCTTTGGGTGTATGCAGTTCTAAACTTTGTGACGAACAGTGTTGTG
>JAJOOS010010286.1:0-23950 GCA_029582725.1 Solanum chiquidenum
TCCTGCTTGTCAAGAATAATCCTCTGCATCTTCTCGTCATTATTATTAGCAGCAGCTTTGGTCTTGATCATCATGGTTAATAAGACATTTTTCCTCTCAACTTTGCTTTGGGGCAGATATTTGGATGTGAGATAATATTCTCTAATCTGCCATTCACTCTGTCTCAATCTCGATGATGATTTGTCTCTACCATCATCGACGTTGTAGTAGTAGTACCACGAAATTTTGATGTTGCCAATGTGCCTCTTGTTGGCATCAAAAATTGACTTGCGTTTGGGTGTACATTTCCAAAACCCAGGGGCCTCTTTACTAGCAAATACTTTACAGTTTTCTCTATTCTGAAAAGTGATCAACAATCGTATGTTGTTATTTGTGCCCTTGGTAGATTCAAGGATTTGTGATGGACTGAATACTCCGATTCCGTAAACATCATCGACATCCATAACAGTATGTTTACGAGGAAATGGCTTCCCCATTACATACCTCACCAAATTGTTCATCATCTCCTTGTCCATTGGATGACGAGTACTTTTCCCCATTATACTCTCAAAACAAACAAAATTTTCTATTGAATTCTAAGAACAAGAAGATGATCCTATCTATTAGCTTAGGGTTCTTTTTTTTTCATTCAATTCCTGCCTGTAACCCTAACTTTAAACGTATTTCTTTTCTATATAGGAGTAAATAAAAGTAAAGTAAAAAATACCAAAAACGAACTAAACTGTTTGACGTGCGAATTTTAGTAGCTATTAAAATCTAATAAAAGTATTTAACGGGCAAATTTTTCATAGCTATCAAAATCAAACAAAAATATTTAACGTGACTATTTTAGTAGCTATCAAAATTAAGCAAAAGTATTTCACATGAAATTTTAGTACCGCCTCAATTTTATTTTATTTTTAAAAGTTGGTCACAATAATCTGTAAGTAAGGTTTGGGAAAAGAAGAGAATGATTTGTTTTGGTTTAGAGAGAAAGAGAATGATGTTATCAAGGAAAAGTCACACACTTTTGCTCTATTAACAACCACTCTCGCCTGCACACGCTATTGATATGAAATTGGACTATTTTGACTCCAAAAAAAAGATCAAAATTGTCCACAAATTATGTGAAACGGATTATTTATATCCTTCATTATATTTTAGAATTAAAAATGTATCGCCGTTATTTTAAGAGAGCATAATTATCCTTAAAACGTAATAGAAGTGATGTGGATGACACTAATTTCGCTCTTAATTTTAGTGGGTTGGGTCTAGCGAAAATGAGTTAGGGTTGAGTTATTAATTGGGTCAAAAAAAATTGTGGGCATCCTAGTTGGCAAGCCTAGGTGGCGGAATTAGTGTCATGTGGCTTGCCACATCACTTATGTTAAGTCTTAAGGGTAATTATGATCTCTTAGGATAACGATAAGAACCTTTTTTAGGATAAAAAATGTAACGGATAGTATAAATGATCTATATCACATAGTTCAAAGGCAATTTTAATCCTTTTTATGTTTTGACTCTAATAAATTCAAATATAGTGGATTGTAATTCTATATTTTTCATAAATATTTAATAGATAATTTAAATTATATTTTTGTTCCTTCTTTTTTATCATCATGGTAAAATACGATTTTTTTTCTCTCTACTAATAGATTGGTGTATTCTCTTCTCCAAGGGAACGGATCTGGCACTATAATTTTGAGTCATCTATCCTGTAAATGATTGCCATATCAAAATGTCATGGTGCTACATTAAAGATGGAAAGAAAAAAGTAAATTTGTTTACCACTAATACGACCTTCCTCGCAACTGCAGTGTCCAAATCCAATAATTCGACATCCTTTAGCATTGAGCTAGTGTTAGAATATTTGACTGTTTAACTGTGAGTAAAGTTTAAGGTGTAAAACGTTACTACAGTAACATTTTAGGTCACTAATTTGCAAGATTTAATTCCAAATTTGCAAGATTTAATTCCAAGTGGATTCTTAATAAACGTTACTATGAGTAAAGTTTTAGGTGTAAAACGTAGTTAGAGTAACGTTTACGTATTAGGCAGAAAACGTTACTCAGAGTTACGTTTCTTGATCCACAATATTGCACACAACTTAATTGTTTTTTTAATAAAATATTCCTAAAATGTTACAATGAAGTACGTTTATACTAGTTTTGTAAAAAAAAAAAACTGTATTATTTTAATGAATTGATTTAAATAAGATTTAAATAATGACTTATTTTAGGTAGTTAGATTTTATTATTGTTGCAATTATGAGATGATCAAAATATATTCAATTCCATAATTTGATCATAGTGAATTTTAGCCATGCTATTCCCCTCGAACAACTGCAAAGTTTATTCTTCTATCTTTTGTTACATGGGAACCCTTCTTGTCTCTGTTATGAGTCCATCGGGGCTCCCCATTTTGCATTTCGTCGGGTTGAAATCCAACAATCTCCTTCTTATCCAGACAACCTCACAATTGAAATCATGTGGAGTTCGGGAAGAGAATATAGGTATGAGAAGCTGAAACAGGCTAAAGTGGAGCTGTTACAGGTTCGGAAGGCAGGAAATGAGGATGATATACGATCTATATACACTGATATATAGTTTGTGTATATAAAAACAGGAATTGGTTTGAGGTCCAAAAATCAGCATCTTTTGGCCCAATGATTTGGGCAGCAATAGGCCCAAAAGACCCAAATTATTCTCTCCCTTTCTTTATTATTTAATTGTCTTTATTTATTGTTTGTTTTCTTATCATTAACTCTAAAATTATTAATTAACCTAATTAAATTCCTCAAAAGATTAACTATATACTTTATGTTAGTTTATTTTAACAAAATTTCTTATTTTATTGAATATCTTTAAAATGGGTTTCATAATTTAAATAATCAAATTGGTTTTAAATTGTTATTTTAAAATGAATCAAATAAATTCTATAATTTTTATTGTTAATTTTGTTGAACTCTTAATCACTTGCAATTTAATACAAATATTTCAATTAATATCCTCTTTTCTTAAAAATTGAAAATTGTTCTTTGTTTACCTATTTTTTTCAAGTTAATCATTTTTCTAAAAAAATAGTCAAAATATATTTAACCAAATCGTAGGATAACCGCATGTCAGCGGACACTTCAAATGCTTTAAAAACCTTCTTGAAGTGTAAATGAGAACCACTTACCCCTTTTCTCTAAATTTTAAAGACTTAATCTGTTAGAGTCTTTTTAAATTAAGTTTTCTTAATTTCTTTACAAAATTAAGTGGTGACTGTTTTCTAAGTATTTTTCTCAAATTGTTTTATATTTAAAATATTTCAAAAATTGATTTTTCTATAAATAGTAAAATTACGACATAACAATAATATCATCACCTCCATAATTAAATGTCAAAAATAAAATACCTAACATCAAGCGAATGTGAAAAGCATTTCAATTCCCAAATAAATCGTATGCTAATTCCAGATTTAAGAAGAAGTTGTCTTTGTGTGTGTTGTCTAATCGGTAAATAGTAACTATTTTGAAAAAAATTTAGTTAATTATTTTCTCATTTCCTGTTGTTTGTTGTCCTCACAAGCCACATTTTTTTATTATCTCAATCATTACATTACAACAGTAACTAAGTAATAAATTATAGGAATACAGATTTAACATGTGTAATCAAGTGATTTAAGGATGATTTTTTTTACATATCACACACATTTAATTTTAAAATGAAAAAAAAATAAAAAGAGAAGAGAATATTAATGCAATTGAAGTTTAGAGGTGTCATATATTGTCACGCCCCGATCCTACATCCTAATCGGGATTGACACTCAAGAACTATTGTTGGCCCCAAGCGAATCATTGACCTGACTTAACTCTTAGCGGAAAATTTACTCATAATGAAAACACTTTAAGAAGTAACTATAACCCAAATGATAACTTAGAATGTTTTAGAAATAAACATTCAACTAACCAAAGTGACATCTCAAGTCTCAACATAAACGAAATGAAATGAAAACACTCATGAACTAAGCATGTCTAACTATCTATGAAGTCTCTGCTACCTAAGATGGAAATCAGGACAAGACCCTCGACATCCAAATAAACTAAAATGATAAAACAAAATAAAGGGATTCTTCCGAAGCAAGGAGGCTCACCAACAACTCTGGATCTCAACATGATCAAGAAGCGATGGGTCCTGATCCTGGTTACATGTATCTGCATCTTTTATGCAAGCTAAATGACGTCAGTACATGAAATGTACGAGCATGTGAGGGAAATCTGAAACAAGAAATAAGGTTGAACTAAAACTGAAAAAAAACACTTACCTCATCCCGACTCAACTTATCTCAATATAAAGCAGTAATAAAAATGCAATATAAAGAAAAACTTTTAAACATGTAGATAACAACATAGTGTATTGAAAGACACGATAATAACTTAAATTTGTATATGAAAATACAAGTAACTCTATGGGAGATTCTCTAACTGACAATCATCACTATGAGCTATTTGATAATACATCGTCTCGCCCATGTTGCTAGAACTGTCCTATACTCTGCCAGGGTATAGAAATCCTCAACTAAGTAGATTCACTAACTATGTTTAAAAATCAATAACGAATCGTCTAAAAAGTATGACCATTTCTACCTACGTTGGTTACATGGTTTATGAGGACTTTGAGTTGTATGAACTCGTCCCCATATTGTTTCTCAATACTACTCTCAAAAATATACTCAACTCATATGTTTAAAAACATGACTTTCTCGGTGGTTTACTAAAAATCTATCTCTTAAAAGAGATGGTACTCAGAACTGCTCATGAAAACCCTTTTTGGAAATTGATTCTTCCTTTCTTCTTAAATGTGAAAACATTTACTCTTTGGAAATATTTAGTTCCCATATAATATTTTAAAGAATATGAACTCGATTCTTCTCTTTCTCAAACTCAATGCTTAAGTCTTAAAACAAGTTTTTAAAAATTGTAAAAGACTTTTGCAAAGTCTCTAAGAACTCTTTAGACTTGACTCTTAGCTCTTCCTTGAATTTGAATTACGGATTCAAGGGTTATGATCTCATGTTATAGATGATCTCTTGATGTTTAGACGTACCTTAGAGTGATGAAATTGACTATAAAACATAGGTACGATTCGAGGGAACTCAAATGGAAATAAATGGGAAAGGTTGGAGGACCTGGGTTGGGGTACACTAAGTGGCGCGGCGCCCCACACCTTTTTCCAGAAAAATTGATGAATTTCCTTACTCGTTTATTGACCCTAATCGTGTAGAATCTAATGATTTATTTCCCAATCACTTAGATTCGACTACCCAACATTAGTATACATTAATCCACTAAAAACAATCTTAAAACTCATATTATTATCTCAAGAACTCATCAAAACCTCAACAATCAAGATTTCGGGAGAAACTTCAACAAAATTATCAAGAACTCAAATCCTTTACATTGAAGAACGAAATTACGTTGAATTAATCATGATTGGTGTGTGGGTAAAGGAACCCAATGCTATGTGAACTCACATACCTCTTAGGAATCAAACCCTTGGCTAAATCCGCAACGAAATCCTCAAGAACTTGACGAACGCTTGACTATTCTCCTTTTCTCCTCTTCTTGAACTTCTCTCAAAGCCCTAGTGTACTTTAGGATTTGTAAAACTCAACCAAATCAGTTTAGACCCCTGGATATCACAAAATTTCATTTTAAGTTAATTGGGTAAGGAAAAGATCACAATACCCCTCTTAAATATGGGTATCTTTTTTTAACTAGACAACCTGACTTTAAACATACATATCTCCCTCATACAAGCTCGAAAATTAGCAAAATTGACGGCATTGGAAAGAGGATTCCAAGACCTTTCATTTGAGATTTTATGGGCCACCTAACTCATGCTATACTGAAAATTATGGTCGTTTGAAATTGACTTAAAACTCATACTTAGCATAACTTGCAAAATTTCAGATTTTACTATTTCCAATTTAATCTTTTTCTATTTCTAATTTTTTTCAAAAACCGAGATGTAACACATATCAAATGTTTATATTTAACTTGATATTATGTATAGATTGTTGCAAATGAAATATCAAATCATATATAAAATAATTACACTAGATCATTTGTATGAAAAAATAAATCTTAATATTAGACATGTGCTTAGCATAAGTCGTATCTCATCTATCACTTATATAGGTTTATTAAATTCATCAAGAACTCTAAAATGAAATAAAATAGAAATAAAATGAACCAAACTAAAAGAAAACAAAAGTGAGTTTGTTTAATAAATTCATCAACAACTCTAAAATAAAAAAGTGGAAAATAAAATAAACTAGAAGCAAAAAAAAGATAAAATGCACTGGAAGAGAAAAACTAAGATATAGAAGGATAGGAATCATTAAAATAAAATACTAGATAAACTAATCATCTTTTTCATCCTCACTGTCGGCCTCGTCATTCTCATCGGCCTCATAACCATCATCTTCTTCCTTGGTTTCCTCTTCCTTGTTCTCCTCCTCCTCTTCATGTTCAACTTCTTCTTCTTCTTCGTATTCTTCTTCTTCTTCGTATTCTTCTTCTTCGGTAACTTCGTCAATATTATTAGTATTAGAGTAATTAATAGGAAAGGCACTATCATCATTCAAATCATCATCCTTAACATTTTTCTCTGAGCTAGAACTAGACGGCGTATCACCATAGTCTATTTCTTTTCCATCGGGATCGGAATCATCACCTAAAAAGATATCAGGATCAGAATCATTATCAAAAAAGTCTGACATGATAGTGATGATGATATTAAAAAGATGAATTTTGCTAAGAGTGAATTTTAGTTTTTTTTGTTTGAAAGATGAATTTTAGAAATAGATAGGATGTCATTTTATAATCAGATTGATAAGAATTAAGGGAGGTAAAATCACAAAAATGGATGAAATTTTTGACATAGATATTATTTTTATTTTTTTCACATGCGTAGAGTATGAACATGACTTTGACTAAGAAAATAAGATAGAGGCCACAAAATAAAAAAAAGTTACATTTGTACTAATTCCATTTAAATAGTCCCTAACCAACTCAATAAGATATTTTTTATCAATTTTTGATTTATCGGTTTTGATCCTTAATGGTTCGGTTTTCGGTTTAACCAATAAGAAAATACTTATAAAATAAATATATGACTTTTTTAATAAATTTGATGCGAAAACACAATAATGTAACTTTACAAATGCTCATAAAATAGAAACAATAATAACAAACATGTAAAGAATTATACATATGTAACACAAAGAGAAAGTAAGAAAAATAAGGTTCTTACTTTAGATTTTAACGTTTTGTATAACGTGAAATTGTGAACTCAAAGTCATTGTGAAGTGTAAATTGAAGGTTAAAGGACAAACGTAGTAACTAGTAAGATAATGAAATTAATATATAATATTTATGTAAAAGTAAAAGTAGTAAATTACTAGTCTTAATGGGTTATCGATTTACCCAATAATCCAATATTAAAAATCAATACCAAACAAATAACCCAATAATTTTTGTATAAAATCAGTAAAAAATCGTTAATCGAATACCTCAATAACAACAAACCAATAACACTTTTATCGGTCGGTTTGATTTTTGCACAGAAAAATGAATCTGATTCCTCTCTATTAGAGTATTACTAATGTAGTACCCGAAAAATGTCGGAGAAATTTTTTATTACTATTTGCTTATAAATCATATGTCGTTAAACAAGGAAAGTCTTGAAGTAACGATAAAGTTATTTTCATGCGATTTTAGGTCACAGATTCAAATTATGGAAGCAATCTTTAATACATGTAGCGGTAGAGTATCACATTTGTATCTTGATAATTTTTTCATTGTGAAATATTTTTACGTTTTTCAATTTTAATATTAGCACCCCTAAAACAATATTAATTTTTGAAGAGTTTTTTGAAAAATGTTATCTCCGAGATTCAAATGAGAGCCTTCGTGCTTTAAAAACAAAAAAGTTTGTCTTTCGATATTAAACTCAATATTATTTCATAATATTTAGTATTACTAGTTTAGCATATGTGTTTTCCATGCGTCAATCAATATAATTATATATAAGAAAAAAAAATTAAAAGATAGAAATTGACATTAAAAATAAATGTTATAATTAGACATTGTAATTTATTTTTCGTCATTACAAATCATAAAATATATTATAATTAATGAACTAATTTTCTTCAAAATTACGATCTGAAAATAATTTTTACTTTTATATGTAGTTATAAATCTGCCAAGACTTTATAATGAATACTTTATATGATAATATAAAATTAAGCTACCTAACTATTTTAAGTATATAATATTGCAAAAGATATTAGAAAAAAAGTTGGAAGTATGAAATTTATAACAATCTTTTACATATATTCTACTTGACACTTATTTAGGTGAATTGGTTCTAACAGAAAATGTGAGTAATATGATCATGTTTTTCTAATCCTTGTTTGACTGAAGTTATGTGTGTAATCACATGGAGGAAAGTGATACATGAGTCACATTATTTTTGCAGGGTAAGGGTGTATAAAATTAAACCGAAAATCAAATCAAACCGCAAATTGAGTCAAATCGGAAAAAAAATCCGACTAGTAGTTTGGTTTGACTTGGTTTGGTGTTGGAAAAAAAATCCGATTATATTTGGGTTGGGGTTTCAACTAAAAAAACCCAGCCCGAAACCAACCCGACATTATATATATAATTTTAAAATTTTATTTTATATGTAAAATACTTACTTTGATATAATTTTTAAATATCTCTTATACTTTTTCGTAGTTTTTATCTTTTAATATATTTATTTCATGTTTGGAAGTTAGAATTCTTAATGATCTAATAAAGATTATAGTTCATACATGTTGGTAATTATAATAAAATTTAAATAAAAATCAAATTAATACTAATGCAAAAAGAAAATCAATTCAACACTAAGAATGACAATAATATTGAATAGAGCAGTCAATATGGGCTAGCCACCCCATTCGGGCGAACTCATACATGCTTTGATATTTTACGGGTCAGGCCAGGCTAACCCATTTTTTGTGTGGGCCAGAAAAAGATCGGCAAAACCCACAAGTATGTGGGCTACAAGCTTGTCGGGCCAGCCCACTTTTTAAAAATTATATTTTATAATTATTAAATTAAATTATAAATTATAATTGAAAAATATTATCATAAATATCGACAAAAGAATATTACCTGATGTTAATGTTACTACTTGTTAATCAAATCCACAAATAAAATTATATTTATAATATTTTATTAAGTTTTTTTCAAGTAAAAGTAGAAATATTAACCTAATTATTTTGAGTTTGGACTTTTTTTAATTTTTAATTTTAATATTATATTATATTTTTTAATTAATTTTTATTGGCCCACGGGTCGGGCCTACCGATATTTCTCAAACCCCACAAATTAGCAGGCTTATTCAGGCAGGGCTAGAAAACCCTTTTCTTAAATGGGCTCCAAAAATCTTAGCTCACCCCTATTAAATCCTGGGTTAGACCAGGTCGGCCCAACGGGCCTAACCCATTGATGGCTCTAATATTGAATATTTGTTTTTTGTTTTACATAGATTTAGACAATTAAAATACATTATCTAAGTTTACTTTCTTTTAATATTTAGTCATATAACTAATACTTACTAAACTTATTTTAGCATGATTTAGTACTTTAAATTATGATCAATTTCATTATGACTTATTAATTTGCAATATTTGTTTTATGCGATTTTATTATTATTTTTTTATTGGATATTTTAGTGTCATTAATCATATCATATTTTTTGTTATTTTCTTGAGAAACAACTTAGATAGTTGCATTTTGGTAGGACTAGTAAATTATATGTTTGTATGAATACTTTATCGAAAAAACCCAAAAATCCAAAAAAACCCAAAGAAACTCGAAAAAAACCCGAAGTTGAAAAACCCGAGTTTTATTGATTTGATGTGGTTTATAAATTCAAAAATCCAACACAAATGGTTTGGTTTGATATTTGAAAAACCCGAACCAACTCGGTCATGTACACCCCTAGTGTAGGGTTCAAAAACTAAAGTATAAAACGTGTGAAAAAAAGACAACAGAACATAATTCCAAGGAAGTAGTAATTTATATAGGTACAAAAAGTTAGTTTCATTTATAGCTGAAACTAAATGAAGAGAAACTAAAAAAAAAATGTTCACAATAGAATTTGAACCTAAACAAGAGGGTCAACCTATAGGAGTCTAGTTTTGTTTATAGCTGAAACTAAATGAAGAGAAACTAAAAAAAAATGTTCTCAATAGAATTTGAACCTAAACAAGAGGGTCAACCTATAGGAGTCTACCACTATGCTACAACTTGCTTCTTATTCATAAGAGAAGTTCAAAATTAATATATTTACATATATACCAAAAATTTACTTTATATATACACTGTATTTTTTATCGAAAGGGTTCAGGTGAATCTCTGAACCCACCCCTGTCCATAACCATTAGTCATTCAAAAATACGATTTTTGAAGTGCATTATATTTGCAGCAAAATCTTTAATTTCATAATCATATTATTAGTATTCATATTCATATTATTAGTACATTATTTATAATGTTATGTTTATTTTTACTTGTTCATTACTTTAAATATAGATTTTCAACTTTATTTGTTACTTTTAACATATCAACAAAAGATATATATTATTATTTTTTCATATTTTACCTTAGTATTAATTACTTATTTTTCAAATCATCTACCATGGCCCAATAGTTAAACATCATGTAATAAAGGGAAAATGATAAAAAATATCCTTGTACTATGTGAAAAGATAAAAAAAAATATTTCATTGATACTTTGGTTCGTTTATGCCTTAATGTTAGAGAAATAAGCCCAAAATGCCCTTAATGAAACGAAAGTAACAAAAAATACTTAAACAATTTAATTAATCTTAATTTTTCTACCCTCTGAACCCAACTCCAGGAAGCAAATACTAACAAGACCAAATGTTAAACCATTGATCTAAATAGAGAAACAAGTATTCACTTTAAACCATTACACCAAAAAAATGCGGATTCACTACACATCAACACCAAAAACTATCAAACACTAACAAGTTCTATTGTCAACTATCAACAAGACAAGTTACACCATCCAACCAAATTCACATCCACATTTTAGGAGTCCGAAGCCAAAAGGGCAAAAAAAATTACCAAAAATTCCAAAAGGGCATATCATATTTTTTTAAAACCAAAAGGGCAAAATCGCTCCTGCCGGAGCGATTTCCCTCTGACACATATTAACACCGTTTACTCCGTTAAAAATAAAAAATAAAAATCGCTGCCAGGGCAGCGATTTTCTGGAAAAAAAAATTTCCACCAAAATCGCTGCCTAAAGATTTTTTTTTTTTACTTAGATGTTGACTAGTTGACAGAAATTTCAAACAAAAAAAAAAATCAAAAGAAAAAATATCTCTATCCTGGCAGCGATTTTTTTTTTTATAAAAAAACTAGTTCCACCGAAATCGCTGTCATCAAGATATATTTTATTTTTTATAAAAAAACTGTCAAATGGTTGAAAATCGCTGCCTTGGTAGCGTTTTAGTTAATTTTTTTCCTTTCTTTTTAAATTCGTTTCACTTCAATTTTTTATTTTTTTTAAAATCATTTTTCTTAATTATTTTTTTTCGTTTATAAACAAGGCAACGTTTTAAAAAAATATGATGTGCCCTTTTAATAAAAATGTTGCCTTGTTTTCAAAACGAATTTTTTTTTTTAAGAAAAACAATTTTAAAAATAAAATAAAAATTGAAGAGAAACGAATTTTAAAAAAAGAAAAAAATTTAACTAAAACACTGCCAAGGCAGCGATTTTCAGCCATTTGGCAGCTTTTTTATAAAAAATAAAATATATCTTGAAAACTAGTTTTTTTTAAATAAAAAAATCGGTGCCTTGGTAGCGATTTTGGTAGAAATTTTTCTCTTTTGATTTTTTTTTTTTGAAATTTCTGTCAACTAGTCAACAATTTTTTTTAAATCGCTGCCAAGGAAGCGATTTTGGTGGAATTTTTTTTCTCCAAAAAATCGCTGCCCGGGTAGTGTTTTTGTGATTTTTTAAAAATAAAAATGAAAATTGCTGCTTTGGCAGCATTATTATAAAAACAAATTTATTTTATTTTTTTGGCGCTGCTGTTGGCAGCGTTTTCCTTAAATTTTTATTTTTTTTTGAAAATCTTTTCTTAATTTTTTTTTTTAAGTTTTATGAAAAACAATTATTATTATTTTTAAATCGCTGATAGGCAGCCTGATTCCACCCAAAATTTTGGAATCGACGTAGAAATCATCAAAATGAGGCACGAACTATAATCGGTGTCGAATTAGGCTGCCTTTTTTGCGATTTTTGTTAAAAAAATTATTTTTAAATAAAAACGCTGCCTTGTTTTCAAAACGATTTTTTTTTTAAGAAAAACGATTTTAAAATAAAAATAAAAATTGAAGATAAAACAAATTTTAAAAAAAGAATTTTTTTTAACTAAAACGCTGCCAAGACAACGATTTTCAGCCATTTGGCAGCTTTTTTTATAAAAAATAAAATATATCTTGAAATCCTTGCCAGCGATTTTGTTGGATTGGTAGAGATTTTTTTTCTTTGGATTTTTTTTTTTGAAATTTCTGTCAGCTAGTCAACATCTAAGTAAAAAAATTTTTTTAAAAAAAAATCGCTGTCTTTGCAGCGAAGACAGCGATTTTGGTGGATTTTTATTTTTTATTTTTAACAGAGTGAACGTCGTTAATATGTGTCAGAGGAAAATCGCTCCGGCAGGAGTGATTTCGCCCTTTTGGTTTAAAAAAAATATGATATGTCCTTTTGGCAATTTTTTTTGCCCTTTCAGCTCCAGACTCCACATTTTAGTGGTCAACTATCACCACGACAAATGTGAATTTGAAAAAGAACCCACCAAAATATTTTTTATGGTAATGTTCTGAGTGCATTCAAGCAAAACACTAAGTATCATTCCAGTCTTTAAAAGTTAATGTTGGTGTAATATACCACAAATATAATAAATTACAGTTGAAATAAAATGAACAAAAATGTATAAACAAATCTTTTAGCTGAGGCACGGATATATTGCTCTCTTTAAGGAGATTCACACCCACTGCAGCATAATTTACACCGATTCAGCAGTAATACTCTTGACTTGTCCCCTCCAGGATACAACAGCTCAACAACTTCGTATAACTCAAACAACTCCGAATTAGTGGAAGAGTTCAAAGCTCCACAAAAAGAACACCTTCCTTCAACATATAATTACTCTCTCGTATATAGTGAATATAGTTGAAGACTTAGAATATTTTTCTATGTCTCAACTCCCTCTTTCACTACTACACATTACAATATTATTTCACACTTCTCAACTTTTTGAGATACTTCACAAAGGAAGAAACACCATTATTTATAGGCGAAAAAGTCTTCTATATGACCAATAGGTAGAATGAGGGGTAGTAATATGAGTGGATAAATGTGATAGATGCTACATGAGTTACAAAAACTAATGGCCATATAGGTTACAAGAAACTAATGACCATGAGAGTTACAAGAACTAATGGTCATATGAGTTACAAGACACTAATGAACATGAGAGTTACAAGAACTAATGGTCATATAAGTTACACCAACCAATAGTTATCTTCTACCACAATTTATACCCATTAACATATGTACTTAATATTTTATTTTAATAATAAAATGCATATACACCAACATCTAACATCATTATTGGGAATTATGTGTTCCTTTCCAGCCGTCATCTTCAATCTCTTCTTTTTTCCTTCATTTTGTAGCTGATGAAGTGCAGTTGCTACCTTACCTTTTCAAATAGTTTTAGTTGGTGAATAAGGCAAATTTTTCGGTATTAACACTAAACTTCTTACGGGTCGTTTGGTACAAAGATTAATAATGCAGGGATTAGTAATGTTGGGATTAGTAATGCAGAGATTAATAGTGTAGAGATTATATGCAGAAATTATGTTTACCAAGTATTTGGTTCATTATTTTCCACCTCATCTTGTGTTTGGATTAAAACTTTATAAAAAACTTCTTTCCAATTATACCCTTGAATTATTATGCAATTGGGTTAAGATAAATAATTGATGGGCAATATTATTTTTTTATGGCCTTCTACTAGCTATGAAAAGAACAATTTTGTTGTCATGTTTGCCTTTTTTTTTACTTAAATTATTTGAGGATAAATAATTGTCATCTTAGTAAATTGATCACTTATAAATATCAATTATCAATTTAAAAAAAAGATAAACTATCAACTTTTAAAATTGAAAAGACGGTAAACAATAGTAAAATTAAATAAACCATCTACATTTACGCATAAAATTGCAAGTTGTAATTTTAATATGTATTCAATTTTATAAAATGTTGAAAATACAAATAATTAGAATACCGCACAAACATATATATATATATAGTAACAAACAACTCTCTCTAAATAATTTGTAAGCTAATTTATTTAAATAAATTTACTAGCACAACCATGAAACATAGAATCAAGAAAATAAATAAAATAATTAAAATGTTTTGAGGGATATTTTTGTCTTTAGTAGACTTATCCCATGGTATTATATCCCATGTATTACTAATACCTCCAAATGAAAGGTATTAATAATACATCATATAATACCATGTAGGAAGTATAACTAATCCATGGATTAGTTATACATAGACCCAATTTCCTACCAAACATAGTACTATATAATACCATTCATAATACATGGACTATTTATTTTAATGCGGCCTACCAAACGATCCTTTACTGAATAAGTACCGCAAAGTTACGCACCCAATTAAGTATATTTGAGAAATATAGAAGAGGGAGCTAGGATTTTGAAAGAGGAAGAAATAAATCTTGTGAGAAAATGGAGTTGAGTTCAAATAAAGAGAATAGGGTAGAAAAATTAAGGCTAATTAAATTGTTTAAGAATCTTCCGTTACTTCTGATTCAATAAGGAAATTTTTGGCTCATTTCTCTAACATTAAGGGCATGAATCAAAATATAAACGAGCGACATTTTTTATCTTTCACATAGTAAAAAACATTTTTTACACCTTTTCCTTTAATTAATGTAATGTAATAAAATAGTATCATTGTTTTTTTGAGAAGCGTGTCAAATCCAAATCTATATATCTATATTATGGTAAATATAAGATTGTTGATGTGGCATCTCTCAAAAAATAGGATTATTATATATCTTCTTTTTTTTTAAAAAAAAGAAGAGTTTTTTCTTAGTTTTAATTTGTGTAATATGTTCGAAAAAATAAATGGCATCTCATCTATCTATTAATAAAAGATGAAACGATCATTTTTCACTATTCTTTTGTTTCATTTCGTTACAAATAAATGAATTTAAAAAAATTCATAAATAAACATAGCAATAAGACACCATCATTAATTCCACCTTAAATGACTATTATAACAAATTTGATATGCACTTAAAACTCAGAATTTGAAGCAAAAATAGAAGCAATCGTTACTTTGTGCAAAAGTCCCAATATTTGTAAATAAAAAATTGATCCTTCTTCCCAAGTTTATACAACATCATCAAACTCAAATCATGTTTGCTTTGTGCTACCTTTTTTTATTTTTAATCATAATTTTTTTGTGATTATATGCGGTTACATATTATTATCGGCAGCTAAATATCATCATCAAAAATGCCATTTTTTTTTGCAGAAAGATCTCAGGTAAAAATTATTTGGATCTCAGCTTGAGATTCTCAGGCATTCGTTTAAGTGGAGCAAGTGAGCACTACAAGTATATTATATTTTCGAATATTTCTATAATTTTCATAAGTTATTCTATTTTACATGTTTGTTCTATTTGTAGAGTTTAAAGAACATTTCTATCTATAGAGTGTATTGAAGCAAAAGGGATATTTAAAACAATTGGTGAAGAACAAAAGAACAATCAAAGGTGAAAATCTATTTGGTTTGTATTTTTTTCTCCAATGCCAGATGGTTAACACAAAAAAAAGAAAAAACGAGCAGATCGATACTTTTTGTTTTAATTATACTATAACTATATCATCTCAGAAAGAATAATAACGAACCTGAAAAGCGCATTATTAAAAATTTAAAACAGTTTAACATATGAGTTCTTGCTCGTAAAGCACTATCACTCACAAGTATTTCGATATCTTTGACTCATCTATTATTTACCTATAGTTTATTTCTTTCTTCCACCAAATAGAATGTTACCCACACTTTATATGAAAGCTAAAATGTTAAAAATTTATGAAGTATATATATAAATATATATATATACACGTGCGCAAATTTTAGGAGATGGATGAATATTAAAACAATTCTTTATGGTTTATAACATTTAAAGAGTTTTCAAAACAATTAGGTTTATAGTTCATAAACTATAGTAGTAAATCAATTTTAAAATTAATAATTAATTTGTAAAATGAGTAATCCTACCGCACGAAGCGAAATTCACTAGTATGACGGTGAAATTAGCACTCCATAATCTAAACTGAACTGCTAAATTACATCACATTTGCATTTGTTGCCAACAAATTCATAAAACTAGCATTCCTGAGATGTTCATAAACTTGCATTTACAAAACATGTACAGACATTCTCACATATTCAACATAATAATTTTTTTTAGTACGATATAATATAAGGCACATGCCTAGCATTAGAACAAAAGCTGATAAGGCAAACTTTTACATTAGCTAGTTAGTGTATACATAGTTGTTGAGCCAGAAAATTGTGCTTTCTGGTGATATTATTTCACCACCTTTTTTGACTTAACAGTGTTGTATAGAGGTTAGGCTTAGTCCCTCCTATGTTCCTTTTTGCTAAATACAACACGACCCAGACGGCCTTGAGTACCATGTTGAGTAGGACTATCACTAGGCGTCTTGTGAATCCTTCAGCTTCACGTTAATGCATATGCATTTTCCTACAGATACACTGAGCTCTACTGCTGTAAATACAATAGACCATGACAATCCTCGATGCAACATCATTCTGACGAGATCAAGTTGAAGGCGGCCTTGTAGAGATTGAATTATCTGCATCTCCTCATCAGATTTCCCCTTGATTGTCACTATTACTACCTTTTAGTTCTTTTATCTATGGTAAATAGGACATCTTTTCTCTTAACAAGGAGACGTGCTGCTAGACAGCAAAAGGCTGAGAAGATCTTCCCTAGGCCAACAGCTGGTTCACTTCGACCTATTGTTCATGGACAAACACTTAAATACAACATGAAAGTCCGTGCTGGCAGGGGATTTTCTCTTGAAGAACTGAAGGCAGCTGGTATTCCCAAAAATCTAGCACCAACCATAGGCATTGCTGTTGATCATCGCCGCAGGAACAGATCCTTGGAAGGTCTCCAAGCCAATGTCCAGAGGCTTAAAGACCTACAAGGCTAAGCTAGTTATCTTCCCAAGGCGTGCTAAGAAGGTCAAGGCGGGTGATTCTAGTGCAGAGAAACTTGCTACTGCCATCCAGGTCCAGGGTCCATACCTGCCTATTACTAGGGAGCAGCCTGCTGTTAACTTTGTGAAGGTCACAGATGAGATGAAATCATTCAAGGCCTATAGCAAGCTCCGCATTGAGCGTAAAAATGCTCGACATATGGGAGCCAGGTTGAAGAGGGCAGCTGAAGCAGAAAAGGAAGAGAAGAAATAAGCAATTAAGAGTCATTCTGTAGTCTGTTAAGCATTATCAACATTCTGCTAGGCGTTGTGGTGAAAGTCTTATCATACAATTATTTTGAGGAACTTATGCTTTTCATTTTATTCGAGGATTTTGTTTTGTTTATGAAATTATGCAAATCTTTTGATTAGCGCAAAATATATATATACTTTAGATATAGCAAGCTAGAACAATAAAATTAAATAGTAACAGAAATTACATGATTTTTGGACAATTAATCTGATTGTACCAGGAAATTTTGACGTTGTCCATGTGTCTCTTCTTTCTATCAAAACTTGACTTGACTTCTCCTGTAGGTTTCCAAATCCCTGGGGCTGCTTTACTAGCAAAAAAATTGTCCTTTTTTCAAAATCTGAAAAGTGATCAAATAGCATGTGTTCTTTGCGCTCTCTGTAGATTTAAAAATTTCAGATGGATTAGCATTATGATTCTATCACAATAATCGACTTCCATAACGTTATGATTACTAGGAAAAGGCTATTACGTACCTCACCAAATACTTCATCATCTCCTTGCCGGTTGGGTTCAAACAGCCACAATTACCTTTTTTTTAAGGAAACTGAATCCAAAAGTTGACAAAGATATCAATGAAGTCATGAGTCCAATCAGAGTCACCTACCCAAGAAGTGATTGAGCCTGCCCCACGGATCCCCTTTATTCAATGGGAGAGGGGTCATGCCGTTGTGTTTTCAACCTCAAAATCCTGATTTGAAGTAGATATTCATGGATTAGGAACACATCCAAGTAGCACAAAGTATTCAGGTGGTTGCAGCTCATCAGTCATTTCATTAATCGAGGCATTGTCTAAATCAGCAGACTTCTGAAATGCACTTGAAAACTGATCTGACATAGGGATCACATATGTAATAGACTTCTGGTGCAGTGATTTTTTACACAGTGAAGTAGTCTGAATATCTACAAAAGCCAAGTTTTCTGACACCAAAATGGCATCAGAAGAATCATTTTGAATTGCAACGCCATTCAAAATATTTAAGTCCTCAGCAACCTGTAGAATAAAACTGTTTCTAATTGAGATGCAGAAGCTCATTGATCATATTTCGGTAAGCATTTGCATCTCGAATTCTACAGGGAAAACATTATCAGGTAAGGGATAGCTTCAACAAAATCTCTCCACCACCTAGGGGAGAGAGATAAAGTTTACACAAATCACAGCAAGTTTCAAATATTTACCTTGATTATCACGCCTATTCACGCAAAAGGCTAGTGAAATACTCTTCCAATACACTCTCAAGCACAGGTTGCATACGATCATTAGCTTCAGGGTCCATTGCATGACTAAATCTAGACAACACCTTTTTCACCATTAGAAGATGATGAAACTGAAGGCAAATCCACTGTCACATTCATCACAGCCAAAAGATTCTTGCTCCATTTGCAACTGCAAAGTCATCAGTCAGTTTTTAAGGCAACACACACATTGACTGTAAAATGACAGGAAAAACAACAGCATAAGAAAACTTACAACTTCAGGAAAGAGCGCTCGGTGGTGCAATCTTTTGACGACAAAACTGAAGGCAACTCTACTGTCATACCTTAATTGGTGCTTAATTACCACAGCTTTTCTATGCAACCAAAAACTTAAAGAGACTTGTAAAACTTAAAATAACCTTCTAAGTGAGGCAAATAGGTATTCATAGAGAAGCAAATGTACCCAAAAAATCAAGTAGAAGCACTAACACTGAAACAATTAGTTCAGAAACCTAAGTAAAAATTAAAAGCAAAAACTTAGAGAGTAGAGTTCTCCGTATATTATCACTATGTTTGCAAATGATCGAACTCTCCGACTTTAAACTCATCGATAATTAGAACTGAAATTAGTAGTTAAGCTATATGATACTAGAAAAACAAAGGGAAGCAAGCTAAGTGGAAACTCATGAGATAATTCAAAAAGGGAAAATAAAGTTAAACTGATGTGAAGAATTGCTAAGTTAAGTTTGGGTTTGGTTCGGAGAGGGCACTGTGGAACAACTAATATAAAAGTACAATTCACAAATAGTTTGTAGATAGACAGACCTTCCATGTTTTGACAAGACCATAACCCAGCAACAAGCACAAACAACAAAGGAAAACTTTGCCAAATTCAAAACGGAAAAGTTTAGAGTATCGGAAGATGTGTGGGAAAAAAATTCTGCAGAAAAAAATTCTGCAGAAAAAAATTTGAGAAGAGAATACTGGTTAAATAAGGCCAAATTGACACAAGACAGAACTCAGAAGGAGAAAATGACGAAAAGAACAATCGAGAGTTGACCAGCCCATGCAGGAACAAGAACATTACACTTTTTGGAATATGGAGGAAACTACGGTAATATACTATTTTTTTTATAAGATAAGTGGTATTAATAACAACATGCATTTGAGCATAAAAACAATCTCTGCTAACTATACAAACTATCTAAGCCAGAACTAATGAGAGCAGGATAGTTGGACCAACTAAACAAATTTGCAATGCACCTAGCCTTCAAAACATCTCGTGTTCCTCTCTAACCAAATACACCAAAAAATACAAGCAGGTATCATAATCCAGATCTTGATGGCTTTGTCAACATTCCGTAGGCTCAACTCCTCATATACATCTGTGACGGGTGTGGTCCAGTTGATTCCAGAGATGCAAAAAAACATGTTCCATAATTCCGAGGCCACTTCACAATGAAGAAGAAGGTGATCGGGAACGGGATTTTTCTTTTCTTTATGTTGTCTTGGGTGAGCCATGCCTCATATAGAGCTGTCCAGGTAAAAAGAACGACCTTAGGTGGTAGCTTGGTCCTCCAAATGAATTTCCAGCCCAAGTTATCTATCACAGAGTTTCTAGAGCACAACTGTTGATACCCTTCCTTGACCGTATAAACTCCTTTTTGGTGCACCCATTTGAGCTTATCAACTGCCTGGAGATTAATCTGACAGTGTTGTAGTCTAGCAAAAAGGTCTAGATCATTCACTTACTAATCGTGCATATTCCTTCTAAATCTCAACAGAAATTTTAAGAACCTTTATAGAAATGAATCCTATTAAGTTCTTCTACTTCCTGTACAAAATAATCACACAAAAAAAAACTTTTTTTCCTAGGTTGTCTGTAACAACAATATATACGGGTTATTCCCCCATCTCTCCAAGTTTTGCTTCTATAATAAAATCATATGCACTTACAAAAATATTTATAATCCGTCAAAAGAGTACTCCCAGTTTTTATACTTTGACTAGACCCAACCATATGTAAAATAAAAAAGTTAAGTGATCAGTCTCAGTATAGTGTAGCAGCTCAGTTGAGTGATTCCACCATCAAAACCGGGTGAACTGTTTTTGGAAGACGTAGACGGAGCAAGTGTTCTGGCAAAGCCAGCAGTCTGGTTCATAGAATGAGTTCCATGTTCACCCCTGAGTTACTGTAGGGGAAGTTGTTGGCAACTCGACTCAATTTCCTCCTGAATCTTTGGTAACTCCCGTGTACATATTCGTTGGTCTTTTCGCATCAGAGGACGAAACCGTTAATGTAAGGACCACACATTTGACCCTGTTCATTGACATGCATCCATCCAGTTGTAAGTACAGCTTGTGGGTACACCACACTACTCTGTAACTCGCTGAAGCTTGTGGATACACCAAAATACTCCTGTCACGAGGCGATGAAACTTTCTCACTCTCACCATTAGACTGGCAACTCGTCTCCACACACAATGATGAACCAGATTTTGCAAGCAACTGATAGTCTTAACTCCTTGAATCAGTCAGCCAAACAGATAATATCAAAGTATCAGCAGTGATCATCCTACCAGCTTTTCGTACATACCGTTAAGCTCCCAAATTCTAAAACTAGCTGAATAGCGATAATGACTTAAAAATCCCAATTTTTTAATGCCAGCAGATGGCATTAAAAATGGTTAGCCTTTACTTCTCTCCCCGATAATGACTTAAAAAATGACATAAATAAGAAGCTTCCAGTTTCAACTAATTACCTTACCCTCTTTCACTAGAAAAAATTAATCCGTAGATATGGAACTCATAAATAAATAAAAAGGAATCTAAAAGACACTAATCAATAAATTCAGAGAAAAAAAAAAGCAAGCATTCCCCCTCCTGCTCTCAGTTTCCCGACAAAGCATCCCAAACTGCAAATGCAAACAGTGGGTAAGGCTCTATTAACCAATTCAAAACCTAAACTCCTACTGCTAAAAACTAAAACTATTCCAGACCATCTAAAGCAAGCAACAATCACAACAAACTTTGACTACTTGTTCCTACACCTCTTTAAAGAGCATCATGAGACATGCGCTACAGTGTGTTAATGAGAATGCCCATCTCACTTACCGAAAAATTAATTCAAACCTTCCAGGTTTCAATCAGAACCATCCAATAAATCTGAAAATCATTTATCAAGAATAATTTTGAGAGGATTGTCAACAAAAAAACATACTTTTTAACATAAACATGAAATGTTAAAAAGCAAATGTACCCAAAAAAAATCAAGTATAAGCACTAACTAACACTGAAACAATTAGTTCAGAAACCTAAGTAAAAATTAAAAGCAACAACTTAGAGAGTAGAGTTCTCCGGATATTATCACTATGTTTGCAATTGATCAAACTCTCTGACTTTAAACTCATTGATAGTTAGAACCTACACTAGTAGTTAAGCTATATGATACTAGAAAAACAAAGGGAAGCGAGTTGAAACTCATGAGATAATTCAAAAAGGGAAAGTAAAGTTAAACTGATGTGAAGAATTGCAAAGTTAAGTTTGGGTTTGGTTCGGAGAGTGCAGTGTGGAACAAAAATAGTTTGTAGATAGACCAGGCCTTCCAAATTTTAACAAAGACCATAACCTAACAACAAGCACAAACAAATAAAGGAAAACTTTGCCAAATTCAAAACGGCAAAGTTTAGAGTATTGGAAAATGTGTGGGAAATTAATTCTGCAGATAAAATGAGAAGAAACTACAGGTTAAATAAGTCCAAGTTGACACAAGATGGAAGGGAGAAAATGACCAAAAGAACAATAAGGATCTGACCAGCCCATGCAGGAACAAGAACAGGACACTTTTTTAGGAGATAAAGTTGCACTTGCACATGACAGCTTGAAGAAACAAGTAACTAAAAGAATATCACAAAGAACATTACAAATCCTTAAATATAGAAGAAGTACGAAGACGTACACGGAGCAAGTGTTCCGGCAAAGCCAGCAGTCGCCATCTGCTGGTTCAAGGAATGAGTTCCATGTTCAGCCCCTGAGTTACTGTAGGGGAAGTTGTTGGCAACTCGACTCAATTTCCTCCTGAATCTTTGGTAACTCGTGTGTACATATTTATTGGTACATTCGCATCAGAGGACGAAACCATTAACCACCCATTAGACCCTGTTCATATTGACATGCATCTATACAGTTGCAAGTACATCTTGTGGGTACAGCACACTACTCTGTCACGAGGCGATGAAACTTTCTCACTCTCACCATTAGACTGGCAACTCATCTCCGCACACAATGATGAACCAGATTTTGCAAGCAACTGATAGTCTTAACTCGTTGAATCAGTCAGCCAAAGAGATAATATCAAAGTATCAGCAGTGGTCATCCTACCAGCTTTTGGTACATACCGTTAAGCTCCCAAATTCTAAAACTAGCTAAATGGCGTAGGAGTTTCAGAAACAGAATAAAATATTTTTATATGCATCAAGCAGATGCAAAGATTAGACCAGCCCAGATACACAAAAGACTAAGAAACCTTACTTTCACACACAAGTTATAAGTAGAATAAAACATAAAGGAAATTTAGAAGAAAAAAAAAACTTAGTAAACAGCAGTTAGAACCTGATAATATTGATCAGTAATGTTTTTTAACATAAACTAAAAAGGAAACTGGCTCTAATCTATTGTTCAATCACTGAAGTTTAAGGCATTGTAAAGATTGCATAATATCCTGCTTGTCAAGAATAATCCTCTGCATCTTCTCGTCATTATTATTAGCAGCAGCTTTGGTCTTGATCATCATGGTTAATAAGACATTTTTCCTCTCAACTTTGCTTTGGGGCAGATATTTGGATGTGAGATAATATTCTCTAATCTGCCATTCACTCTGTCTCAATCTCGATGATGACTTGTCTCTACCATCATCGACGTTGTAGTAGTAGTACCACGAAATTTTGATGTTGCCAATGTGCCTCTTGTTGGCATCAAAAATTGACTTGCGTTTGGGTGTACATTTCCAAAACCCAGGGGCCTCTTTACTAGCAAATACTTTACA
>JAJOOS010010287.1:0-14827 GCA_029582725.1 Solanum chiquidenum
TGTTTTATGACTTCAGCATAATCACATAACCTTGCAAATTCCATATTCCAGTCACCCATGTTTTCTCTAAGAATCATCATCTTTGCTTTGTAACAAATTGTTCTACCCACATGCAGTCCTAACTCTTCCCTACACAATTCTTGTATTTCCCAAATTCTCAAAGATGCTTGTTTAGTTATTTCATCCTTGAATCTACTTGCTAGGAACTTAGTTGTACACATTTTGTTCTTATTTGATGGTAAACACTTGTGTACATGATAGTAATTCTTAATCATAAAGTTACCAGAATCTCTATCAATAGCACCATAGCACAACCATTTGCATTTTCTTTAAATTTACATTTAGCTCTCACTCTATGAGCTTCATTAGGCCTTAACTTAATCTGATAATTTTTTTCAACAGCATATTTTGCCAAAGCCTTTCTAAATTCCTTAGCATTCTCAAAAATCATTCCAAGTTTAAAAATAGCAACAGTACATTCATCATCATACCTGACTTTTTTGCTCTTTCTTCTGCCTGGTAGATCAACACCCCCAACAGCTTCTGCATCTAGCATATCAGTGCTATCATCACTATCACATTCTGAGCTATCAATATACTTCTCATCTCCTCCCAATCTGCCAACATATCTATCCTTCTTATTTATTCCAATATCTTCAAAACCTCTATCCACACCAGCCTCACCTATTGGTACTTCTTCAGTTCTTGATTTCTTCTCCCTATATATTTTCTTCCTAAAATTAGGATTTCTTTTGTTTCTCCTTTCAGCCCTAAGGGATCTCAATTCTTCATCAACATCTGAATCATCTTCATCTGGAATAGCATCTACATTTGTATCACTACTAAGCAGATCTGATTCAGCTTCATTCTGATTTGTATCACCTCCAGGCAGTTTTGTATCAATTCCTTTCAAATCTGAATCATTCTCCACAGTTCCCTCAGTATTTATACCCACAGATTTATCAACAGGATCAGACCATGGTAAAAGACCAGTTGGAGCAGAAAATTCTTCCAACTCATCAACTCCATGAACCACATACACATGAAACTCATCACCATCTATCAAGTCTTTTACAAATTCTAACAATTGAGTATCAGAAGTAACTTGAACTAATTCATTGTTATCTTCACAGTAAAATCCCTTCACATTTGTATACCCAAGGTCTTTAGTGTAGGAAAGAAATTCGACAAGACTAAAATGATCTTTATCTATGCCAACACCAAATACATCTACTTCTCGTTGGTAAGTAGGGTTAGGGTTTCCAACAACACATCCCCCATGATGAAAATAAGTTAAAATATAGTTGTCCATATCTCGAAAAGAAGACCCCCAATAAAAGGAAATACCCAAAAAGCCCCTTACTTTACCAGCCAAAACCTATATTAAAAATGAAAATAAAGAAAGCGGAATCAACAACAATATACACATTCAACAACAATATACACCTTCTTGAAGAAAACAAAAACAAAGGTAGAAAACAAAATACACCATTACCTTCAATTTCTTCAATTTCTCCAATGTCGCACAGCCCGATACCTCGTCAATACAACCTTAAACCTGAAAAATGGTGACATAAAATACAACAATGGTTATTACTAACAACGAATTGAACGAAAAACAAAGAAATACATGTGAATAGAAGGGAGATTTACCTAGGGTTTTCATCGGAGAAGAGAGAGAATCGTATGAAGGAAGTTGAAAAATAAAAAAAATGGTTCGATTTTTCTTTTAGTTTGAAAAAAAATGACGTGTAAAGAGGTTTAAGAGTTGGCATCATATAATTGGTCAGTTAATCCACGTAGAACTGTTGTCTTGCACGCGCTTATGGTCAACAAAAATTTGTTCAAAAAGTGTTAAAGTGACACATAGGGACCCTATGTTAGGTGTTTAAAATGAAACTCTTTCAGTTGAGGTGTCTAAGTGAAAGATTGTGCCAAGTTTAGGGGGCCACCGATGACTTCTGCCTTAATTTTTTTTGAAAAACAATCTTACCGATGTTAATATGGCAACTGCTATGTTTGGTCAAAGATCAAAAAAATCCTTTCAAAAGAAAACTATTCTTTTATGCGTTAAAATCAAGACCAAGAGACCCCTTAGTGATCAGACATAAAAATCGAGAACTTTTTATTTGAAATTTCAAATTTATGAATTCGATTTTATTTATTTGTGGAGCCTATATATTTACATGATATAAAAGAAATTATTTTGTCATATAAAAAAGATTTAATAATAAATTTAGTTGAGTGATTTTATTTATATAAATATTTAAGTTGAGTGATTTTATTGATATAAATATCTACGTTGAGTGCTTTTATTGATATAAATATCTAAGTTGAGTGCTTTTATTGATATAAATATCTAAGTTGAGTGATTTTATTGATAAAAATATCTAAGTTGAGTGATTTTATTGATATAAATATCTAAGTTGAGTGATTTTATTGATACAAAACAAAGTTTAATAACTTTATTAAATAAATTTTGAAAGTTGAGTGACATTTTGAGATATTAACTCTTATTTTTGTGGCTTCGTTATATCCTCATATATATTTTTTGGTCTCGGGATTCTACATGACACCAACAGCTATGAATATCCCTATTTCAAGACGAAGGCAAACATAAGACTATTTGTTCAACTAATGACTCCATCTGCAAATTGTTTTGCAGAGGATTTAGAAAAGAGATAGTTACTGGAAACCGGGACTAACGATTTATCTATTTTCAACTGATCTTTAATTTTAGGTGTGCACAAGTAGACATTTAAATTTGTATAAAATTGAACAAATAGATATATTCCTACATAACACCCTACATGAAAATTTTGTGTCCTACGTGGCATCCTACATGTATTATGTCACAATTCACATGTGTCTATTTGTTCAATTTTATACAAGTTTAAAGGTTTAATACTTGTGCACACCCAAAGTTAAAGGTTATGATTGTCAGTTGAAGCCAAGTGAAGTGAAGATTGTGCTCTAGTCGTTTGTAGAAGTAAACATTATCGAATAAACGCGATGTAAATTAAGGAGTTGACAACAAATGTCAGATGACACTACAATAAGAACAACTTTTAGCGGCAATAAATATTGACATTAATAAAGAGTGCTAAAGTCTTTACTAGCATTAGTTAAGTGTCATTAGAACCAATGTCGCTAAAGGCTTTAGGGACATATACAAAGAGTGTTAATTGCCGCTAAAAATAGATCATTAGCGGCAATTAATTCTTAATTGCCGCTAATGATCATTTTTTATGTAGTGAGGGGGATTAGGTTTGTCAATTAACAACTACAACAATTACGAAAACAGGGGTAGATAAGTAGAGAAGGATTCTCGGGGATGTGATCGATTAAAGGTTAATTTCACTATATGGGTAATTGTAATTCACTAACAATATGTGTTGACCCTCAGTGGGTAGGCTAGACTATAGATGCAATAGCTTTCTCTCGAAAAACTATTACGATTCAAGCGAGTTCTCTCGAACCTCGCAGAGTTTAGGGTTGCTTTCAAGTGTTGTCTCAAGCCGTGACGACTCAAGCCAATTTGGAGGTTGCGGTTCCCGCGAACCCAAATGTGGGTACGACGGCATCTAGAGTAAGGGACTTCACTAGAATGAAAGGTTATGTTTACGTATTATGCCTTTACGAATTATAGACCTATTAAATTCATGATCATTGTTGATAAAATATATTACTTCAACTGGATTAATGGAGTTTCTAGAGACATCAAGGAGTTATTATCCTTTGTAATCTTAATTTATTAGTGCTAGCATGCATAAGAGCTAATAATTTTGTCAAAGTAATAGCACTCTTTGAAATATCATTTATATGAAGCATAGTATCCAATCACCTTTTATATTATGTATAAATCCTTCAATATCCTTACACCGGAATTACCTAAGAAATAAAATCATGATTAATATTGAATTTATAATGCCCATGTAATATAAAGGTTGTCATTTTACGTTAATAGTATATATGCTTACTAATCATATGTTGTATCCTTACTTGAATCTCATGTGATGTCGTTGTAATTTCCTCAACTTTAAGTAGGCCATCCATTCAGTGGCCGTTTAAGCAGTCATCGACCAGTCTTTTAACTAAGACCAAATTCAGCATTTTGTTGAATATTGTTTTGGTGATTTGATTTCAGTGATTCAAAGTCCTGACAGATCATTAGGAGTGTGGCTACTTGAATTTGTGATCGGAAGCTATTGAAGAACCTCCATTTAAGGCGAATTTGCGTGCCTTTAGGCTGTCTTGGCCTATTTATTGTGGCATTTGCATGCTTAATTGTGTTGGTTGTTTTGAGCCTCAGATCGTGTTCAATTTTGGAACACAGGGTCGGGGCATAGTTTAGGACCTCTAGATGGATTCCATATTTGTTGCTTGTTGACCAAGAAATCACATACTTTTAAGGTAAAATTACAATTTATCCCTTAAAAGTTTATAATTACAGAAATCCCTCAAAACGTACAATAATATAAGCGTTGATACATTAATCTGATGCGCGAGATACATTAATCATTAAGTAAGATACATTACATTTTATACATGATACACTAATCTGATGTACATTTTATACATGATACATTATCTGATGTGCGAGATACACTAATCTGATGTACATTTTATACATGATACACTATCTGATGCGCGAGATACACTAATCTGATGCGTGAAAATGAGGGATTTTGGAGATTTGTAAAACTTATAGGGAGGTAATGGTAATAAGTAAACTAAAAGGTGGGATTTCTGCAATTTTTCCTATTTATTATACCAAATATTATAACTATGTTAAAAGATCGCTAGACGGAAATTATATTGTTGTGTGTCTCTAAGGAGAAAGTAGTCTTTCAACGAACTCTTCCAAACAATCCAAAAGTAGTTTTCTCACCGTCATGCTATCATTGATTTCTTGAAGATAAGAAAAATAGGAGTCACATAAGGGAAGCCAGTATTAAGAGTTTGGGGTTCTAAATTTCCTTCCCCTTTCTTATCATTGAGTTGTCGAATCAGTTTTGTTTGGGGTTCACAAGTTATTACTTAATTTTTCAGTATAAATATAGGGTCTACAAAAAAACTATTGGGTTCATTTGAACCCACGAACCCCCACCTAGCTCCGCCCCTGATAGGAGACTCCCTTATGAGTACTAATACAACTTATAATTATCTCTAACTTTCTCTTTTTCATTCTCTTATCTTCAAGCTTTAATTTTTCCATATTTGTTTCTTGTTGACCAAGAAATTAATGAAGGAAATTAAAGGATCAAATTAGTTAAAGTGAGTACTGTTCTACGTACAAAAAGTATAAAAGCAAATTAAATTAAAGATGCAAAATTTTCAACTTACTCTTTGTTTTTTCTTTGCCTTATAAATATGCTGATTTGCTGCTTCAACAACGAAGAATTAAAAAAAGTGCACAATCTAATAATTAGTTTTGTAAGATAAATCACTGCTTAACTAGCTTGGATGTTTCCTAAATGCTATCTTGAAATTTCATTTTGATCTGACTTAATTTGACATGTTCGAACTTTTTAAAAGTTTAAAGTAGAAATTTTGCCTCTTCTTTAGTATGTGTTTTTCGTATATATCTTTTACATATATCCATACGTAAAAATTCTCAATTCCGAGAGTTTATATCAAATATTCAAGTCAATTTTACACCCCTATACATAATAACAATATATCATGAAGTATTATTTTTATCGAGTTACTAATTAATAATCTTTATCACATAAACTTAATTATAACTCTCTCGTTAATGCAAGATATGCATCTTTCATAATTCATACACATATTTATGCGTATACACATTAAGTTAGAGTTGATAGAATAATACTGTATGATAATTATTGAATTTCACGTGATGGAGTTCAATCTTTTTCTCTTTTGCAAAATAAACTGTTGAATTATTGCGACGTGATACTCAACACAACTCCAAGAAAGTTCCTACATTTCTTTTATATATATTTTTTCTCCCAATATTTGGCATTATATACTAAAGTTTTCACTATCCATAATTCATCACTAAATACATACACTAAGCACACGAGCACTAATCAAACAAATTAGTAAATAGTAATGGGTGTTAAGCTTACGGTTATAGAAAATAGGTGCAACAACGATATTGAAATTGGAGTTTGGGTTCCTCCGGCTCGACCCGACAAATTCCAAAGAATTATAAGAATTGAAGGTCAAGGTGGATGGAAGGAAGTGAGTTCCAAGAATATCATCCATCGAGACGCTACGATTCTTAATGATGATGATGAAGAAGAAATTGTATCGTCTACGTTGTTAATAATTTATATTGATGGTGTTTATACAAGATATTACTTTCTTCCAATTCACTTAGTAAAATATGCGAAAGTCATCTGCGACATAAATGAAGATGGACTTTTTGTTGTTCAAGGAATCAAACCAACATTCAATTTCTGCAGATTCAAGTAATTTTGTTACTACTTGCACTTGTATTCAATTAAATTATGTTTTAATTTTTTATTTTATTTATACAGGGGTTGCGCCTTTTTTCCTTATCTCAGAGGAAACAAAAAGGAGATGATTTGAACCTGCAGTATTTATGTTTGGTATTTTGAATTGATGGAATGCACAAATTCACTAGTTTTGATGATAGACAAAGATACTAAAGAATCAAGTTCAACATTATAACAAAGTGAAGTGTGTTTTCTTTCTGATGTAATTGATATTGTTCTAGGCTATTATTGAATTATAATAATTCCTAAATTGAAGTGATCGAGTAATTGAAGTTGTGAGGTTTGTAACGTGAAGAAAATTGATCTTCTCGGAGACTTTCCTTTAGATTATCCTTTGTAATCTGAAATCGCTCTTAAATTTAGCGAAATTTGATTGTTGAAATCCTACACATTGTAGGTCGTGATTTTTATTCCCTTGAACAAGGAAATTTTCCATGAAAAATATGTGTTCTCTACGTTATAGCTTACGATTCAGCATACAGAAACCTAATTCCTCTCACAAGTAGTTGGTACTATATCTTTCATGAATTGTTTAATTCCTTTTCTTCGTACATAAAAATACACTTACAAATTTTTATTATTTAACTATAAAATTTTATATATCACTAATAATATTTGAAATGTCTGCAGTTGAAAATAATAATCCAAAAGAACGGTCAACAAAGAAAAGAATGGAGAAGAAGAAGCAGAGAAATTGGGAACGACAGTAACCGGGAGGAGGAAGAAGGCTCTTTTAGCTTTTTTTCGTCTTCCAACTTTATTTTCTGCCTCATTTTTTATTTTTCATTTTATTTTTTAAATCCTAGTATTGTGTTCACTCTATTTATTCAGATGTATCCTACACACTTTGTCCAACTTAATCCTTAAGTTGTCACATAAGTATGATTTAAAAACAGAAATTTTGATCAAGGTAAAGTATCTGGATCTCGTTAATGTTGACTAGGTCCATTAAGATAATCTAATTTAATTTGTAATTTAATAGAAGAGAAAAAACATAAAGTCGCCACTGAAGTTGTCCCGAATTTTCAAAAAGAGTACACTTAAACTTTGTTGGAGTCGTATTACCCCATTATTCTTATTTATAATAAATTTATTGTCCCATTATAAGCCTAGGTGACAAATAGAGTGTAGTTCAATCGCCATTAGTGCGTGAGTCAAGCCAAATTTTTTATTTATTTATTTAATTAGAAATATTACTTTCTTTTCCTTACTTTTTTTTTTTTTAATTGAACTTTCTCAATTCATTCTTTTCCATTATCTTCATCACCCAATTTCAAAAACACAATTATCTTTTCTTTATCTTCCTCAACTTAGAAGATCCATTTACTTCGTTCATTTTTATCACTTTTTTTCTTGTCTCTTGCTTTTCTTTGTTTCTTTTTCTTCTTTTATCCTTTATTTTTTTAGAAAAAATTACAAATGTGAACTCCATTATTCGATTGATTAGAGAGTACTATGAAATTCCATTTTTATTTTTATTTTTGGTCTGAATATAAAACTCCATTACCTTGCTTTAGTAAATATCTGGACTCATAAAGTACCTACAGATTGCAGTTGGTACTGGAAGAAACTCAATGGCATCAAAATACTCATGCAGGGATGGTATAATCAGGGGAGATATATGTTAACACAGTCTAGTAATTACTCTATTACTAGAAGTTATTTAGCATTAATGGGTTACAGGCCAAAAATGAGGACGGTTGAGCTAATTTGGACTTTCATGTCCTTGCCTAAGCATAGGTTTATGGTATGGCTAGCTGTCCAAGGAAGACTACTTACACAAGAAAGAAAGGTGAGAATGAACATCCTAGTTGAAGATGTAGCATGTTGCCTGTGTGATGAGCAGGTTCTGGAGACTACTGTGCACCTATTTGAGGAGTGCAAATGGACATTAGTAGTATGGCATGAGATCAACCAATGGACAGGGACAAAAATACAAAGCAATGGGATTACTAGAATGCTGGACAGAATCAAAGTGAAGCACTGAGTACAATTCAAGAAGGAAATCATGGCAGCCATTTGTGGAGCAATACTATATCAGACGTGGAGAGCTAGAAATTGGAAGAAGTTCAAAGGGAGGAATGTTCATACAGTGGAGGTCGTTTTACAGATAAAAAAGAAAGTTATAGAAAGATTATCTTTACTTAATAAGTCTAAGAAAGCACAAAAGTGTAGAGATTTTATTCCGCATTTACTTTGTAATTAGTTTTTTGTTTGGTTGGAGGCCTATTTCTGTTATCAGAATTGGTGCTCTTTAAGTGTAATTGTTCTTGGTGGTATGGTAATCGTTTACAGTTGTTACCAAAAAAAAAAAAACTTGAGAGTTGAATATTGATTTGGTTGTATTTATTTACTTAAGATTTTTTCGCTGATGTGTAATGTTAAAAAAAAATCTATTGTAATGGAGTTTCGTTGCATCACTATTGTAATATTGCTGAAAAGAAGATGGTAGATTGGAGTGATTATTAATATTTAATTTAATAGTGATTTTATAAATTTTAATCTAATTTTAGTGATGATTTAGTGGTGGAAATAGTGTTGTAACAAGGAAGCATCATGGAGGCTATGTTGAAGGCGGCAATGGCTGCTACTTTACAGGATTTACAGCAAAGAACAAAGGGCTTGAGTAATGAAGGTTGAAGAAGAAAGAGGAAAAAATGAAAATAAAAATGAAACTAAAAATTTAAAATTTAAAAAATTTAATACGTGGCAAACAACATTTGGTGCGTGATTGCACTTCTTTTCTTGCAATTGAGGTTGAGTGAAAAGTAAGATATTTATAACACTCTTAAATTGCTTAATGGGGTAATAGGACACCCACAAAGTTAAGGTGTCTTTCTGAAAATTTGAGACAACCTCACTGGTGATTTTATGTCTTTTCTTTTAATAGAAATGTGTTATGAATTTTAGACCTTATTTAAGAAGGAAATTATCCAAGTCTGAATAAATCCGCTTGTTCATTTATGTTAGCATTTTAAGGTAGCCATGGTTGTCACTTATTCAAACCATACAAAGATAATAGTCATTTATGAAGCAAGTTGAGAATGTGTTTAGTTAAGATCAATAACTCAACACATTCAAGAAACATCTAGTATTTCTTTGAAAAGAGATGTTCCAACAATATTGTATAAAGACAACACTGCAATTATTATGTATTGCTCAACTAAAGGGAGGATACATTAAATGAGATAGAATAAAAACACATTTTACCAAAAAAAAAATCACTCATGATCTTCAAAAGAAGGGTGATATAGATGTTCAACAAGTTTGTTCAACTGATAATTTAACACATATGCTTACTAAGGTATTGCCACCTTCAACCTTTGAGACATTGAAATACAAAATTGAAATGCGATGACTTCGAGATATTAAATGATGTTTTCATCAAGGAAAGGAGAGTAATAAACGATGCATTTCTTTTTCCTTAACCGAAGTTTTTTGTCCCTAAGATTTTTCTTGGTAAGGATTTTTAACCAGGTAGCAATCAATGCGTATTAAGAATATATATGTACACTCTCTTTTTCAAAATTTCTTTATACATGGATATCCAAGGAGTGTTGTAAATAATGAAATGTGATGTCATGTAAAAAATTCACACTTCATGATTTTTAAGGTTTATGTATGACTTTGAAGGCTTACAAATACACTCCTACCTAATATATATATATATATATATATATTCCTTTTTATCCGCCTAAAAATATACATTGAAATATTGAAATATATGTCTTCATTCTATAACCAAATAAAAAAAAGAAAAAAGCGAATTGGCCCGATAACTCCAAAGAGAGAAGCAGAAGAAGGAAAGAAAAGGACGCGTTTTCTTTTATTCCTATATTCAGTACTTCGTCTTTACTAACCCTACAAATTCTCTTCTGGAGTTCCGGCAACTTTCAGGTTCCTCCCAATCGCTCCGACGCCTTTGATGTTCACATCTTCCGTTAGTCCTGTCGCAGATGACTTTCGCCCTTATATGGAACCATCCTTCCTTTCTCTAAATCTAATTAATTTGAATTCAATGTGGTAGGACGAAAGTCATCTGTGACAGGATAATGGAAGATCTAGTTATCAAAGGCTTATTGGGGTGTTCTTTTTTTCATGTCGAGTTCGTAGCAAAATCTCCAACTTTTGCAGAGTAGTATTGCAAAACCGAAGTAGCAGCACAGGTAGACATTTCATTACTATTAGATATTGGATTGAGTATTATTTGCTTCCGCTTTATGCCTATGCTGTAGAATTTGGTGTTAGGTTAACAGAAGTTACTATTTGTGTGGGAGTGCTGTTGAGATTTGTCGGTAAAAATGTACTTTTTGTTTAATCAATATTAAGAAGATGTGGTATGTGGGAGATGTGTTGGACACCAATTTAAGGGAGAAAATGAAAACATATAGCAGTGTTCAACTTTGTGCAGGCCTAGATGTGTTAAAAGTTTCAGCAGTTATGTGGTTTGTCAATGGTCTTTGTTCTTTTAAAGATCTACTATTCTTTGCATTTGAGGTATGTGCTAACAATTTGGGGCCTTGTTATGTATGTTTGAATCCCTGAGTGTGTGCTGTATATATACCTACACATATACATACATACACAGAAAAATTTGAGTACTTACTCTGCAGTTGAAGGTGGGTAGATTAAAGATAGTAATATACCTGGACGGATTGGTGTTATAATTGCCTCATATTTCCATAATAGAAGTTGTTATAAGAATATTATGGTATCCTGACTGTCGTCTTGTAAGTTATTGTTTGATATAGTCTTTGTTAGGACTATTGCGCTAAGTTATTAGGCATCTCCTAAGAAAAACTTGATTTGTGATTCCTACTGGATCAATTGATGATTAGGATAGATCTTTGATATTTGTCATTAACCAATTTAGAAGGATATCAGTTGAGACAATTTGATTAGCTAGGGGAAAATAAATTGATTGATGAAGAGGCTTCTTAGTTTAATGTTTGTAAAGTATTATGGACACTTGGGCACTCTTGTAGGATGCCAGATTCACTCACTGCTTCACTGTGATCTATGTGTACATGGATAATGTAATAAGCGGATATATGTTATTGCATAGGAGCGGGGATTTTAGTAGCGGCTGCAGGTTTCCTTGTCATACAAAAAAACAAAACAGTGTACACATGAACCTCCACAGTTTGATTAACTGTCAAACATTTTAGGGAGAGCTTGACAATTCTCTTATATACTATTGTCATTACATCAACGGCATGCTAGGAACTCTCTTAAAGTCCAGATTTTTTCTTCCTTTGGGGTGTGATTTATCATATTCTACTTGTTTTTTATGTAAAGCCTCGAGTCATAATGCTTGCTGTGAGTACTTTCGTGCAAATGTTGAAAATTATTTAGTTAGGTAGGTCAGTTAGCTTAGTCCATCATATTGACTTTGGAAATCCATAAATCCCAATCCTATATCATATCTTAAACCCTAAACCCAACAATAATTCTACTATGATGACAACTAAGTATAATTTCTACTTTATACTAGAATCGTAGGTTATTTAGAAGTTACATTTTGAAAATTACCAACTGTTATGAAATTTGTCTTCTTATCATCAGTGGATAGTCTTTATGGTGCAACAAGATAGATACAGAATACTGATTTCTTTAGGCAGGGGAATGTAAAGTTGGCATCGAAAAAGAGTAAAAAAATAAGATCCATCCATCATATTAACCAAATAACCATATAAGTCATTTTATACTCCCCATGATCTATTATAATGAAGCTCCGAAATTGTTTTTTAGATTATTTACAAAGGAATTTGTGGCTTGAGATCCAGCCCTTAACACCAAAATAGATTTAGATTAATAGCATTGAAAGACTCTTAGCTAAGAGTATGTTGGTTCTGCAATTGGGATTAGAAGCCTTATCATTACACATTTAGGTTCTTTAAGTAATCTTCAAAGTAGATAAAGTAAAGTTGTGAAGCAGAATCATCAGTTGCTTATTATCATATACTTTCAACATATAAACAAATTTTAACAGAAAACAAGAACTAATGACTGCTAATACAGTAATTCCTCTACCAATATGCAATGTAGGCCCTCGCAACCTTCCCATATCCAATGGCCTTCTTGTAAACTGGCTTGCGGATCATGCCAGATTCTGCTTCCGATTGATGCTTTACTCTATACTTGTTTGTCTGGTGTTCTCTCTTTAGGAGCAGAATCCTTGATTCCTGCATCTCTCCTTGTCGATTTCCCTTCACCCTTGCTTCTACTGGACTTCTTTTTTTCAGTCTGAATCACCTTTGAAAAGCATTGGCATCACTTTCACCCAATTCATTACCTAAATAGTCTTGTTCCCTCGATTTTCTTTTCTTTACAGAAACTTCCCTTCCGTTATGTGCTTTTACATCAGCCGAACCCTTAGAACGGCTAATTGAATCTCCTTGTATAATGAATGGAGCAACTGGTGGATTATCCCCAGAAGTTGTCAGTTCCGGGCTTTGTGCCGTATCAGAAGCTGTGTGTAAATCGCTACTCTAATTACTTTTCTACTTATTAATAAGTCTACAACACACAGTAAGCACACACGAGGTGGTCAACATGTGTGCTTGAAGTAAATCTAATTTGAATGAGGTTAATTTGGTCATTTTAAATAATACTCAATGCTTCTTTTACTTGTACAAAATGCAAGGTTGTTTTATATGGACATCAAATGACCAAAATCCCAATTTCATTTAACTCAATTGTCATATGTTAAAGAGCATTGCAATTGGCTGAAAAGGAACTTCAGTGTAGCTACAATATAAATATTTGTACTCCTTGTCAGAACTGCCCCTATGCGGCTATGCTTATCTTATCAACCATGTGTTACGTGGTGAAATTAAAGACATCTTCTTGAGACAAGTCATTTTATGCGGGGCCGACCTATATATATATATTCCCTTCGTTTTATTTATATGTCATTCTTACTAAAATTAGATAATATTTAATATTTGTCATTTCACAAAATTAATGCATAAATAATACTATTACTAAAATTCTGAAATTTGATTTTTTATTATAAAAATAATAATGACGTGGCCGAATTATAATTGGCCACATGTAAAAAATGGTTTTGCAAAACCACCGTTAAAAAATAATGACATGAATGAGCCTTTTTTTAAACGGTAATGGCATAGATGAGCCAAACTTTTAACGGATGACATAAATGAGCCTTTTCTAAAAGTTCGATGGCATATTTGAGTCTTTTCCCTTATTAAAATACAAAAATCCCTTATTTTCCCCCAATTCAACTTAACCGGATACTTTATTTTTTGGAAGCCAAATTGACCTTTCTCATTCCCTAATTTTCGCCCTCAATCTCTCAGATTTTCCCACAACCCACGATTCCATCTCCAAATTTTCTCCCCCATTATTCTCAACAGATTCATTATTCCAATTTTGAATTTCAAACTAATTCTCTCTCCATTCAATCAATTGTTACTATAGGATCCACAACATTCGTTTGAGGTGGAATTTGTTCAAGATATTATGTAACAAGAAAGCGACAGTCTGTAACTATTGAATCATTTTTTCTTTACTTACTCATTTGATCTTTTTTTATAATGTATCTTCTTCATTTTTATAGTGACTGCGGAATGTTTTTTGTTGTTTTTGTTGAATTTCTGAGCAGTGAAATCAACACCCATGTAATGATTTTCAAAGTGACTATCTTCACACAAGATATGCAACATTGTTATGAAAGTATGGTCTCAACAAGGCCAAGACAGAATATGTTAGCGAGAATGATGATCTACAAGACCGAAGAGTGACTACACTCCACCAACAGAAGATGATCTTGTTAATGTAGAATATATTTTTATATATCGATTCACCGACAATTGTTGATGATCTATTTTTTTAAGATACATTACGTGTTTTTATACAATTATCAAGTATATGATACAAAACTATTTTCCAAATAACAAAATTTTATTCGTCACACAACATGATACAAATTATATCTTATAAGATTGGTACAAATCACAACAGATGATACTAAATCATTGTCATTTACATAATATTATGTATATCATACTTAGGTGCTTTAAACATCTCAAATTGATACACTTTTATTATTTCATGCCAAAGTTACAAAGATATTAAGTTTCAAATACACGAAATTGAAACCAAAATTACTCTAACTTTTTTTAAGCTGATATGAAATTTCCAGAAAATTATTATGTACATGAAACACAATTGCGTCCACAAATATCAAAATTATATGTATATGATATATAATATTGATAAAAAATACAACATCCGATACTTTATTATTAGTAAATACAAAATTTAGAAGAAGATATTATGTATATGATATATCATTGCTTCAAATGATACCTTTT
>JAJOOS010010288.1:0-17095 GCA_029582725.1 Solanum chiquidenum
TATAGCATGTGCTATTAGTAAATAGAGTCGGTTCACAAGTAATCTCAATCAAACTCATTGGATGACAATGTAAGGAGTTTTGGAGTATATAAAACATACTTAAAAACTATTGTTTTTGCATTATACCTAATATTCAACAGTATTGAAAGAATATAGTGATGCATATTGAATCATCAGGTCAAATGAAATAAAATCCACGAGTGGATATGTATTTACTATTTGTGGAGGAGCAATCTCTTGGAAATATTCCAAATAGAAATGTACCGTTCGCTCTACTATGAAATCTGAGCTTATCACTCTAGATAAGGCCGGTGAAGAAGTTGAATGACTCCAAAATTTCTTGAAAGATTTTGACCCAAACCTTTAGCTTCAGTATGCATACACTCTGAGAGTTAATTTGCAATAGGTAGGTCATGGAGCATGATGTATAACGAAAAGTCTCGTCATATATGACATAGACATAATATCGTTAGAGAACTACTCTCTAGTGAAATTATCATAATTGACTAAGTAAAGTCAAATGATAATGTGTCGGATCCACTTATAAAAGGCCTAACTAGAGAGAGAGTTGATAGATTATCAAAGGAATGGGACTATGACCGATGACAAGTCATTGTGGCGGTAACTCTACCTAGAAGACTGGAGATCCCAAGATCTAGGTTCAAGGATATCAAACAAAGTCATTGATGACAATTCAACATTGTCAAAATATTTTTTTATGGTCCATTCTCATGATAAGACAATGTTCAGTAACAAGGATAAAAACATTAGGACTTTTTAATGGTTTCTAAGTTTGATACATGGTATATCAAATAGTGTATCTACGAGATAACACATTTAGAAATCACATATGTAAGTATGAAGTGTAAGCCGCTTCAAGAAGAATTCGGTAAGGCCAGTTCTCTACGCACTTATAAACCATGACGTGTTCATGGCTGAAACGAAAAAAACAATGAGAACCAAAAATAGTTCAAAGGTTGATTGTGTGACTTATGTTGTCTAGGTATACATCAAAGCTCGACGATTCAAAGATATCAAATCTACCGATTGATTGAGTATATCCGATATATGTTCACTATGAAAAGTTCAAAGGGAAACCCACTTATCTAGATGCAATCAATCCTTACTTACGAATCACATAGTATTTTATGTATATGTTTTAACAATAGCCATTCTCTATTCATGTGAGGGATTATTGGGTTTTAAAGGTGTAACACCTCGCAACTAGAAAGAACTAGAAGGAAGCTTAAAATCTGGAAATAGTTATTTTTGGGAAGAATTTAAAAATCTGGAAAATTTGGTAAAGGTGTTAAAGTGAGTTTTTGGTCAACTTCTAACGACCATATTTCCTAGCTCAGGATGAGTTAGGTGTGTTTCCAGATATGGTTGGAAATCCCTTGGAATGATCTTTCTAACGCCGCCAAGTTTGCGTGATTCCGAGTTCGTATGAGTAAGTTATGCTCTTCGGAAGTTGGGTTGTTCGAATAAGGAAAGTCCAATCCAGATTTTAGAAGGGTAGTTTGGTCTTTTCCTTACCCAACTTAATTAAGTCGTTTTTAGGAGCAATTGGGTAAAGTCAGATATTAGTCAGTTTTAGAAAAGTGAATTTCACGCTAGGGCTTGGAGAAAAGATAAAGGAGAAGGGGAAGCAAGAACATTCAAGATTCGTCAGATTAGCTTGTGGATTTCGTCGGGGGTGATCCCTACAAGGTATGTGAGATCACATAGCGTTGGGTTAATTCACCCACGCGCCAATCATGATTTATTTCAGCGAATTTAAGCTATTGAAAGCTTAGAAATTGAGTTCTTGATGGGTTTGTTGGAGTTTCATTAGATTCTTATTTCGTTGAATTCGTTGAGGAGTTGTTTGATCCTAATATGTGATTTTAGGTTCGATTTTGAGTAAAATATAATGTACTTTGAACATTTAATTGATTCTAAGTGTTGGGTAAAAGAACCCATGGAGTTTAGAGGGTTTAGAGCCGAAAAACGAAGAAGAAGATTTCGTCGGATGAAATTCGGCACTGCCTCCACGTCACGAAGCTGGTTCCCAGATTCGGGAATTTCTGTTTTGCGTCGTGGAGCTGTCACGGAGCGTTCTGCCTCAAAAGATATTTTCGAAACCAAAAATTAAATATGTCTCCGCGTCGCGGACCCACCCTCAAATATTGATTTTTGGTCTTTTCTCATGTTTAGCTATCTAAAATCATTTTTAAACATCATAATATCTTTCCAATCACAAATCACAATCCTTGAATCCATAATTCAATTCAAGGACCAATTAGGAGTCAAGTCAAGAGCAGTTAAGATTAAAGTCAAGAGAAGTCAAGAGTCAAGTTAAGAGAAGTTCATAAAGTTTTCCAAAAGTCTTTTGCAAATGTTTTAACTTTGTTTTAAGACTTAAGTTTTGAGTTTAGTAAAGAGTAAAGTTGAAGTTCATTTCTTCAAAAGTATATGGGGGCTAAGTATTTCCAAAGAGATTTAAAATGTTTTCACATTTAAATAAAACGGAAACTGGGATTTCCAAAGAGCCTTCGGGCTAGTTTTCAGAAAAGAGAAATCGCTTTCTAAATGAAGCAAGAGGGGAAACTTTGATTTCCAAGATAGCCTTTGAGCTAAGTTTTTGAGCACTAATCTCAAATCACAAAAAGAAGTATGTTTTTAAAACATAAAGAGATAGTATATTTTGGGAGTAGTATTGAGCACCGATATGGGGGAGAGTTCAGACAACTCACAGCCCCCATAAACCATTTAGCCATCATGGGTAGAAAAGGGTCATACTTTTTAGATGAATCCTTTTCGCATAGACTAGTGGATCCACTTAGTAGTTCAGGTCTTATACTTGTGGCAAGGTATAGGATGCACTGGCAGCGTGAGGGAGATCGTTGTATCATCACAATAGCTCTTATATGATGGTTGTTGGTTAGAGAAACTCTCATAGCAGTACTTTGTATTTTTATATACATCAGTTTATTTGTATTTTTACATACATCTCAGAGTTATTTGTATCTTTGCATACACACAGAGTTGACATCATGTTTTAAACAACTTTTCTTTATATTGCACTTGTTTTAAACTGTTTTATATTGAAATGAGTTCAGTTATCCTTTCAGATCATTTCAAGCCTGTGTTATTTTAGCATTCCAACTCGCATACTCGTACATTCAATGTACTGGTGCCAATTGGCCTGCATCGTCTTATGATGCAGATTCAGGTAACTAGGATCGGCATCCGGCGCACCGTTGATTCAGTTGAGCACTTCAGAGTCAGTGGTGAGCCTCCTAACATTCCGGAGGACTCCTTTATTATTTTTAGTTCTTTGCAGTATTTCATTTGTTAGGATGATCGAGGATCATGTCCCGACATCCATCTCAGTTGTTTTAGAGGCTTCATAGACAGACATATGTTAGTTCTTTAGTCTTTTCATTGTCATTATTCCATGTTAAGACTTGAGTTTACCTTAATGGCCAGTTGAATATTCTTTTATAACATTCTAGTTTACTATATAAACTTATTTTGTTGAGTTTAAGTCTTCCGCTGAGTAAGTAAGTCAGGTCAAGGGTTCACTTGGGGTCAGCAATGTTTTTGAGTGCCAGTCCCCCCCAGGGTGTAGGCTTGGGGCGTGACAAAAGGTGTGAACAGGAAATGATGGGTTGTGACTCTCTTGAAGGGTTGTGACTATGCCGAAGGGTTGTGACCTTTATGAAAGGTTGTGTCCTTTCTAAAGGGTTGTGACCGTTTGAAAGGTGTGCATTTTCCAAAGTGTTGTGACCTTTCTGAAAGGTTGTCTTCTTTCCAAAGAGTTGTGACCTTTACTCTTTGTTGGCCATAAATAGAGAGGCTTTCTCTCATTTTTCTGCATTGAATTATTCCTCCCTTCTGCATACATTTCTTACAAAACAAAATCGATCAATCGTGTCTATATGTGTGATTCGTTGCTGTCATTTTGAGTTCGTTGAAATTATTGAAGTTTGAGGTACCACTACTTCTTTAATGGCTAATCCGTTTTATCTTGGGAGAAATTAATCTACAACCTCGAGTACTTGAGGAGATTAAATTTCTTAAGGACACACAGTGAATTTTGTGGACTCGGATAGTTCTTTTATTTTTCTTGTCATCTTTTATTACTACTGGTTTCATATTTGAACTATTGAATAACATGTTTTTCCTTGAATTATAACTTTCTTTAGATAAAAAATACTTTGGTTGAATAAGTCCACCTGGCACAAAGATTTCATGGTAATTAAGAGAGTTTCATGAAACCTCAATAATTTAGGTATGAAACTATGTCACTCCAGTGATAGCTTGTGTCCACACGCAACAGGCAAATGATGACAATGCCCTCAGGGCGCACACATTGCCAACACCCATGTGTTTAAGCCCTGCTCGCAGACAAAGGCAAAATCAGAATTTGAGCTTTATGGGTTTCAAGTATTAACAAAGTAATTAATAATAATTGCGTTCTAAACTTAATAATTGTATATATTGAATAAATATACTAGATTCGGACAAACCCATATCGGACCAGCTTTTCCTTTGCTCAAGTCCAAGTCATATATAATGTAAATGTAAAGTAGCTTTACTTCTTGTATTTTTATTATGCGTTTCTAGTTTATTTATGTCAAATTCATGTAAAAAAGTCTGATTAAGGGGTATCAAGTAGTCAAACTTTCAAACAAGAATACTCGATTAATAGTTATTTTTACTAATGCAAAGCTAACTTTCACACATTTTCATTCATGTTCTCTCAATCGCTAATATTGACTTTTTCCTACGTCACAGTCTAGTCTAGCGTACAAATAATCTTTTTTGTTGGGGGCTTATATCATAAACCATTGTCATCTCAACTTATCTCTTAACATTTTTGATTTTTTTTTCTTAAACTAAAGAAGGAAAGGATAACAAGAAAAGAATAGAATAAAAAAAAAATACTATACTTTCTATGGTTTGAGGTGTGACAGGGTCATGTTATAATAGTTTAGTTATATAATTCTGGGCATAGTGTGTACCCCCATTGATACAAAAGTCCAAAATGTAAGTGATGGTATCACATGATGAAAAGAGTTGGAACACCAAAAAGTGTTGGGATATTACATGGCCCCCTCCATGTGCATTACCTCCTTCTTCATCACTCATAGCCAGCTATATTATTACTTAACCAAAAAGTAGCATATGGGAAATTAAACAAGAAAAAGTTGCACTTTTTTTTAATTGCTTTTACAGTAATCTTGATAATCACTTTTAATTTATTTATTTTCAAAAAAAAACACTAGAAACAATTGTAGTCTATTATATGAATTACACTTTGCAAATTCAAAATTTTGAATTTATAAATTCTGAATTCTATAAAGGATAGCTGAGTTCGAGATAAATTACTCCCTCATATTTATAATTTATGGTACTTTTAGCGGCATACCTCACTCGAGTAAGGTATTTTCATTAAATTACTCTTAATTAAAAATAGTAGTATTCTATTTAATATGCTTTCTTGGTTATATGAAATCACACTTGTCCAAATAAGGGTAAATTTAAAAGAAAAAAAAAAAATAAATATCATCTTGGTTAAAAATTCTCTTATATTGGACTGAATGTAAAAAGCTTAAAACACCTAAAAATACCATGTAATAAGGACCAGAGGGAGTATATTTATATTCAGTAGATTTCTTAACACAAACACAATGTTTTGCCAAAGCTACTGAATTTTGAAGAATCCGTAGTTAGAACTCTAGCTTCGCCCTTTGATTTTCAACAACAATTGAAACTAAATACAATTGGACAATTAAAGAACTTATACTAGTAGCATTTATCCCTTGTAAAAGAAATGAATTTCAGAGTGAATCAACTTATACAAGAATATTGAAACAGCATGTTATAGTGCTGAACAACGCAGTTGATGATATTATACAACTTCTCAAATAAAAAATAATTAAGCCGACTACTTTGGTAGGGAGCGCTCATACCCCCTCCAATTGAATCAGTGTATTTCGGATACCAGATGTCTAACTCGAAGAAAATAAGCAGACTACTAGCAGCAGTACTGCAATGTTCAGATATGTTGCAAGAGAAACACAACAAACAGCAGAGGAAACAGGTGAAAAAGCAGAAGGTGCAAGAGCAGCAGAATCAGGGCCAATAGGGTACATCACATCATCTGGATTTTTACTCGGATTCGAAGGAATAGTTGGCATTGAAGAAACTGGAGGCACCACACCACCAGAAGAAGGCAAGAGAGGTGCAATATCTGGAGATATCTCTGAGAATGGAGACGCCGCTGGCACCGGAGGATTTGCAAGAAACTCTACTGGTGTTGCTGATATCAACTTCCTCTCTACATTCAGTGACACTGCTAAAGGTGTTTTTGCAATGAATATACACATAATGAGTGTTGCTACAACAAGAAAGCAAAAGGTGCTGGCCATTATCTCAGAAAACTAAAATTTGAGTTTAATTCAATTCCTTTTTCTCTTGCTAATGATGAAGAAATCAATAGCACATAGGCTCTTTATCTCTCTTTTTTTGAACAATAATGAGTGAGGAGAGAAAAAGGATGAAAAAGGAGAGATTGATCTAAGATGGGCTATGATTAAAGGTGAGCAAAAGGTTTGACAATTTATATGAATTTAGTGAGTGGTATTGTAAATATGTACAGGTTGGCATGTTAAGAAGTAGACAAAAATTCCCTAGGTCGTTGTAATTATTTATTATCTTAAGTACTTTATTTTAATTTTTTCATGCTTTTTTCTAAAGGGTCTTTTATAGGTACTGATCTGGGATCCTCTCAAAGTTGATTTATTGGGCAGTGGGCTCTATATATGCTTTTCTATTGCCCTAGTTGCAAATCACTGTTGGAGTTCTACAGTCTCAAGGACATGAACTAAATCTAAGCATGACTCATTTTGACAAACTGAATTTGTTTCAAATATTTGACATTTAAAATAAATAAATTAGAGCATTACTTTTTCTCAAACTCATCCTTACTGCTCCAATTAGTAGAGTGTTCATTAAGTGAGAGGTATAAGATAAATACAGATGACAGTATAAGCAAATAATCGTTGAAAATATCTTTCTTAAGAGATGTACGTACACAAAAACTTAGAAGACAAAACATGAATCGGAGAAACTATTACAATTAAATTTAACATAAGTGAAGAGAAACCAAAGATTGTATTATTGGTGGGCAAAGTTGTTGAAAGATCCCCCAAAAGGCAATCAAAATTACCTAGGGAATGATACAAACAAGAAAGTCCAAAAGCACTCATCTCCACCCTGAAGTTTCATAATAGTTAAAAGATACTATCTAGTATAATTTTTTATACAATTACTCCAAAAGAGAACTTGGTGTTTGCCCATTAGAGCCAACTTAGTACAGAAAATGACAAAACTAAGTCATAAAATTAATATGTGCCTTCCAACTTTTCTACCTTTTACGAAGTGGCTCTAGCATCTTTCAGTGTGATTACCTATTAATAATTATTAACCTTAGTTAACTGCATTGGACATTAATAAATTCTAAAAATTGACATCAGAGTTTGATTTTAATATAGCTAGCTCTAAAAGCAAGAACCTAGAGATACAACAAGTCTGGACATCAAAACTTAAAAAAATAAAGTGAATAAACATAAAATAGAATATCATAAAGCCCCTTATGTTGTCTTTGGGTGTAAGTCTAATAGGTTGGTGCTGGGACATGTGCACATATAACTGCTATTCAAAACACAGCTAAGAATTTACGAAGTATTTAGTTGCCTCAAAATCAACTTTAAAACTGCAGGACTGAAGTTGAAAATCTCGAATTTGATGTTTGGCTTGCCAATGCACCAAAGCGTAATTTTAGACATGAGCCTAACTGCAGACCTGAATTTCTGAAGTTAGGCCCAAATTCAGTTATTTTACAAATACAAAGTGTCCCCCTTGAAATTTAGTAAATCAAATTACAAGTTACCCTGATGTGTGACCTCTTAAGTTATGAGACCATACCTTGTTGCCATTAGATGGAAGTTCATACGCTGTAATACATTTTCTTGACTGTTGAACTTTGCCACACGCCTGAGGTTCAGGTATAGATTCTACCCTGTCAGAATGGTGGTTTATGGATTAGGTCTTCACAGGTGGTAGATTTTCAAATCAAGCTATAAATGGAAATGAGCAGTAAGGATTATCATTGTAGTAGCTGAGGAATGCCTTTTGTCTGTCTGACTGTATTGTATATGTGTGTGCAGCATCTTTGTCAGCGCATCTAAGATAAGTATCACATGAACAAACACTACATGTTCATCAAATTAAGCGAGCACTATGCCACGCTTGCCTCAACTGCAAAACACCTAAAATAAAATATAATATAATATTCTTATTCAACTGCTTATCATTTAGGAATAAAAAAAACTAAATTGTAAATTATGTAGCTATGGTATATTTACTGAGAATAAGGGGGATGGGCTGTTCGCTCACGTTAATTCAGATAAACTGAATCTCGAGTTTGAATGGTCGAACTAGATAGAAAGCTCAACTTCAAACTAATACAAGCTGACTTGAGATTTATTCACAAACATGTCAGTATTTTACAGCTCTACTATTACTATTTCTCTTTTATCAACCCAAAGTTCAAACAAAAGATCCCAACCCAAAAATGAAAATAAAAGATTCACCTCAGATGTAACCACTTTGAAAGTGTAACATACCTCACAATCCACCAGGGAGCCAGACCAATATCTTCTCATTCAGCGCTTCTGCAAATTCATCCCAGGTTCATACAACCTGAAGACAAGCATCTCACTTTTGTTTCGCAACATCAAATAAATTTTATTGGACGACAGAGGTGAGCATATCTTTTGCTTGTTCAACTAGATTAGCCATGGAATAACTGTTTGACTTTTAGCTGCATTTAACGTCAAATAGGTCATACTTGGGAAAGTTATTACAAAGCTAAAGTAAATATATAGCATCAAGCTTGGTTATCCAAAAGTAACAAATTTAACAACAAACAAAAATGATTTCTATTATCCTGTCCTATTTGACTTTCTTAAACAACTGGCAAGTAGAAAGAAAAGACAGAAGCTACATTTCCTACCTGGTCGTTTGTAAGGCATTTTTATCCTGGTTCAATTCTAAGGGGAAACCCCCTTCATTCTCCCAGAAAAAAAATATTTCCAGCCAGGTAATAGTTCTCTCTGAGGTCAGCCACGGCACGAATACATGATTCATTCACGTTTTTAGCTATGACAGAACATGCATCAAAGATCCCTTGAGTGTGAGCATCCTTTGAAGGGCGCAGGAAGAATAATTACTTGAGTTATCGCTACTATAGGAGGTCAGACCAGCCCCTCTCATCCCCATGAACAACATCACAATACCAACCTGCCACAACATCAGTAAAAAGAAGTGAGAGTTAGCTTGAATAACAAAGTGGAAAACTACAAAGACAGTTTCTAAATAGCTTTGAATTTGTATCGCTCTGGTCGTATAGGCCCATGAATTCTGCCAGACCATAGCCTTCTCTCCTCATTTTCAAAATTTATCTCCAAACATTTTTGCAAAACTCTGTCCTAGACAATGTGAACTAGCACCTTGGATATCACGGACAGTGTTAGGAATTAAATCCTGGCAAATAAAGTTAATGAGTAACAGATAGAAACACCAAGAATTTTCAGAGAGAACACTGTTAAGAACTGCCAAACGATGTGCATGACTGAAGCAGATGGATGCCTAAACTATAGTGTATAGAGTCCCCAGCAAATCCTGGCAAATAAACTATAGTGTATAGCACCTTGGATATCACGGACAGTGTCAGGAATTAAATCCTGGCAAATAAAGTTAATGAATGACAGATAGAAACAGCAAGAATTTTCAGAAAAAACACTGTTAAGAACTGCCAAACGATGTGCATAACTGAAACAGACGGATGCCTAAACTATAGTGTATAGAGTCCCCAGCAAATTTCTTTAACTCACGCATCTTTCCCTTAGTGACCAGAACAGCTAAGAACTCTTCATATCTGCATCTACATAATTCCAAGAACCTGAATTGCAGATGGTAGATTGGTAGCATGATCACTACTTTATAAAAAGATAGTAACATGATCACCACTTATAGAAAGATATTAATCTGTATAAGCAAATATATCCAACAGACTTGAATGATAAGGCTGTAAGCTGACAGCAGCAAGTCTTTTCTGTCCGAAATCAAGGCATCTGAGAAACAAACTGCTAATTCTCACAAAGCCCTTCAACTGGGATGTGCTCACAAAATAATGCAACAAGATTAGAAGAAAACCATTGTTACAAGAACATGAACGAGCCGGAAAAAAGAAAACAATTAATAGCTTCAAAAGATATTGAAGTGGGTGGCTAAAAAATAAAGTTAACCTCTTCTCTCACTGCTGCAATAATTATCCGGAGACCTGTACTGCACTTTGTCTTACATATCACTCCAGCTTCGACCAGAACTCTTACGGATTTTCTTTTCTATCATCAGCCTCCTGACCAAAGCAGATCTTTCCCAGTCCTCAGAAGTAGCAAATATGTTTGATAACTGCACGAAAGCACCTGAATTCTCAGGATCAAGCTCTATAATGTGTTGGGCTATGAGCTGTCCTAGTATCTTGTTACCATGAGCTACACATCCTCTCAAAATGGATAACCACATGCTTGAATCTGCATCAAATGGCATCTTTTCGATGAGGTTCACAGCTTCTTCAAGACATCCTGCTCTTGCATAAAGATCTACCATACAGGAGTAATGTTCAATCCCTGGATCAATGTGGTAATCGAAATTCATTGAATAAAACCACCTTTTCCCCTCTTCTAGTAAACCACAATGATCACAGGCAGATAAGACACCAATAAATGTGATATTTGTTGGCGAAACACCCACACTTCTCATTTCGTGGAATAGATTCAAAGCTTCATTTCCATAACCATTTGTAGCATAACCCATCAACATAGAATTCCACGAAACCTCGTCGGATTTCATCATTTGGTCAAAGAGCTTCCTGGCATCACTAACAAAACCACACTTGCAATAGAAATCAATTAAGGAGGTAGAAATTATTTGATCACAATCAATGCCGATGATAACAGCTCTTGAAAAAATCTGTTCACCAAGTTCAACTGAAGCAATGCTTGCACAGGCACTGATCACACTTGAAAAGCTAAATTTGTCCATCCTAAAATCCATCCTATTCATCCTGTAGAAAAGATTCAGTGCTTCAACTGGACAACCATTTTGATTAAGACCAATTATCATAGAGTTCCAAGATATTAAGCTCTTGTAGGGCATTGACTCAAATAATTGTCTCGCATCTTCAATTCTGTTGCAGTTAAAATATATGGTAATCATAGAATTTAGCAAGATGGTATCATGTGTTTTGAGTTCATTAAAAACTTTTGAAGCTTCATCAGGACATCCACATTTAGCATATGTGTCAATGAGCGCACTAGCAACGACAAGGTCATCCAACAGTCCAAGCTTAAAACCATAAACATGCACTTGCAAACAATTTTTAAGGGCATGTGCACTAGCACAGGCATTCAATACACTAGCTAATGTAGAGGAATCCCCTATAACTCCTTCTCTGTGCATCTTCTCAAAAAGCAATAATGCTTCTAACACTTCATCGCATGACACATACCCAGAAATCATGGAGTTCCATAGTACAACACAAGGATCAGTTATCAGGTTGAATATCTTTCTAGCACCATCCATTCGACCACAGTTTGAATATGCTGATATTAGTGCTGACAAGGAAAAGTTATCAGGATTCTGCATTCTATTCAAAATATAGCTCGCATTATCCAAATCACCACCCTTTCCATACATGTTAACTAAACAACTTGCCAACACAGAATCAACTTCAACTTCATCAACTATAATACGAGCATGAATTTGCTTCCCCAAATCAACACTTCTTGTGTCAGCACAAGCTCCTAATGCAGTTGCCAAAACAAATGAATCTATATGTGATGCACCACCCGTCTCATGAAAATCCCAGTCTATAAACTCCTTAAACAAGCATAAAGCCACTCCAGGGAATCCCATTTTCGCATACCCATGAATAAGTCCATTCCAAACTACTTCATTCTTCCTTGGCATTTCACACAGAAGTCTTCTAGCAACACCCAACTCCTCCGCTTTAACAAGGCCAAGAATGACCACATTCCAAGAAAATTCATTCTTGGAAGGCATTAAACGAAACAAGTCCAAAGAGTTGTTTATCTTTCTCCATTTCATATACCCTTCAATCATGGTATTCCAAGTGAAGCAGTTTCTCTGAGACATTTCATCGAACAGTAACTCTGCATCAGCCATTTGTCCACACCTAGAGTACATTTGAAGAAGGCGATTGGCTATTGTTAGAGCAGAGTTAAGGATACCCCTTTTGAGGAAAACGAGGTGGAGTTGCTTCCCATTGGGAAGAGATTGGTTGCTATTAACAGTATTGAGCAGTCGAGCACAAGATTGCAAGTCTAGCTCCATCTACTTGATTATGTGATCATAAATTTTAAAATGGTTAGACAAACACAGAAATTAACCAAAAATAAATCTTCAGGTGAAAATGAAGAGGCAGTTGATCACACTCATACTCTGCTATGAATTAATTACTCACTTCAACAATGTTTAATCTTCTAGTGGAGACTTGAAGGAAAATTTTCTTTACAAATGATGGTTACACCAACTTTATTGTTTGGGGTTGAGTATTAGCTAATCAAAGAATTCTCATATTTCACAAGATGAAGTTTGCATAAATAAGGATGTTGCCTTGCATCATGGAGGTGTGGTTATATTAGGAGAGAAAAAAATTAGAAATGAAGATATTTGTGAAATTGAAAAAAAAAATTGCGGAAGACTTAGATGTCGGAAGCAAGATTGAGATGATTTGACATGTGAGAAGTTGGTTATGTGTGGTATCACAAGAGTGTAGAGGTAGATTGAAAAATATTATGGAGAAATAATTAGATATAATACGACATAATTTTAGCTTATTTAGGACATGACAATAGATAAGAGGTCGTGAAGGACACATATTAGGAAAGAAGGTTTAAAGGTAGTAGTGTGTTGTCTCACTTGTCTCACTAACCCGTCCATATTGCTTATGTAGTTTCTTGCTTTTTATTTATGTAACTTTCTATTGTGTCTTGTACTTCAATTAGCGTATTATCTTATGCTTTCACTATATAAATAAAAAATCTCTATAGTGTACGTATAATCTATTCCTCTCCAAACCCGTTTTGTAGGACTGTATTGGTAGGCTGTTGTTGTTATATATAGGGAAAATTACGCGTATAAGCAATCATATACTAGTTAATTAGTTAACATAGTTATAGTTTGCCTTAATTACAATTCACAACATACTTTTAGCTATAATTACGCGGCTCAGCTTTTTAGTTTTGTATAATTTGGAATTTGTATACTATAATTTGTATAACTTTTGTATAATTCGAAATTTGTATAACTGCCTGATGTTTGTAATTGTATAAATTTGTTATTTCGAGTTAATACAAAAATAATTGAATTATATAAATGTACCCACGAATTATACAAATCCATGAATTATACAAACGAGACAGCTTAAACTATAGCTACAACCGGTAAATATGCAAACTATAGCTATGGAGCATAGTTAAGTTCCCCTTATTATATTACGGATAACCATATTGGCCAAATTCACTAAACTTTAAAGGAAAAAATGTATGAATAACAAACTATTAATTCAAATTAAATGTTATAGTCATAGTTTATTTTATTTGTAATTCGCAGGAAACATCCCCTTTTTTTGCCATCTGCTTCGGTATACAATTAGCCATTTTCGGTATACAATTACCCATTCGGTATACAAATGTATAAAATGTGTTTGTGTTTGTATAAAGCGAGAGAAAAATGTATATACAAATACAAATACATATATTTTCGTCATATACACTTATAATTATACAAATATAGATCTTATTATACAATTACAATGTATAAATGAATTTATACAAAACTGAACAATTTGTATAAAATTGGAAGTATCTATCAAATTATACAAATCAAAAGCTCCATAGCAAACATAAAAGGGTAAATCACATAAATATGTTATATCAAGAAAATATTTACCATCTATGGCAATATAATTTTTCTAACTAAATATAACAATTTTCTTGGAATTAAAAAAAAGTACCATCGCCTCGCCTCTTTCTGTGCCCTTTTTCCTCTTCATCTTTGAATTTTTCTTCTTCTCATCTCTTTCTCCGTCATTCTTTATCTTTCTCCTCTTCTTCTTCTTCTTCTTCATCTTCTTATTTTTATTCTTCTTCTTCTTTGAAATTTTCACTTAAATAACTATCCTCAAATCAGTTTTTGTTCATATTTCACTAGTTTTTTTCAAAAACACGACGAGAAGAGGAATAGAAAGACCGAAAATTTGTACAAAATTATGTTTTCAAGCAGAAATTTCAAATCTCTAAAATTACAGCAGCAAGAGTTCACCATTGATGGTCATTATAAAGCTTCAAATTTTGAATTCATTCTTTGAATTTTACGAATTTGTAGTTTGGATAGGTTGTTCCTACAAATAATTGAAAATGTCGTTTGTAGTTTCTATCTCAAAGAATGAATTCAAAATTGATTTTAGGAGAAATATTAGATTAAAACTCGAAAAAGGTGAAGTTTATGAAACTGTGTCGCATGCAATTGCATTAAAGTTGTATTAGATATGTTTCATAATTGTATTAAACTTGTATTAAAATTATGAATAATACATTTATAATACATATTGCAAACTTCACTCCCTTTTTAGTGATATCAACTAAAATAATTTAAGTAACACATTTATAACATAGGCACAATACATTTATAACATAGGCACAATACATTTGTAATACATATTGCAAGCATCGCTCTTTTTCTTAGTGATACAAATCAAAATAATTTATAAGATATATATAGTACATGTTTTATTATGAATAGTACATTTATAATACATATTGCACACTTCACTCCTTTCTTAGTAATACCAACAAAAATAATTTAGGTAACACACTAATAATACATTTATAAGACATGCACAATACATTTTTAGTACTTATTGCAGTCGTCACTCATTTTTTTAGTGATATATATCAAAATAATTTACAAGACACATATAATATAAATTTTATTCGTGAACAATACATTTTTAATACATATTGCAAACATTACTCACGTTCGTAGTGATACAAAGCAAAATAATTTATAAGACACATATAATACATGTTTTATTCATGAATAATACAAGTTTAATTCAGTCTATAGATCTCTTGTCTTTCGTTAGTTACATTTTTCAATCATTCTTAATTCTCTCTTCTAATTCAACTCTAATATTATGTAATACACTTTTAATGCAAATTTAATTCGTTTTGCAGTTTATTGGTTGATTTGTTAATATTGGATTACTTGTTTAATTCATTATTGATACAAGTTTAATTCACTCTATAGATCAATGCGGTCTTTTATTAGTTACGTTATTTTATTCATGTTTAATTCTTTCTTCTAATTCAACTTTAATATTTGTGCAATACACTTTTAATACAAGTTTAATTCATTTTGCAATTTATTTGTTGATTTGTTACTATTGGATTACTTGTTTAATTCATTATTGATATACATTTAATTCACTCTATAGATCATTGACTGGTTTATTAGTTATGTTTTTTTTATTCATGCGCCTTAATTCTCTCTTCTAATTCAACTTTAATATTTGTGTAATACAAGTTTAATTTATTTTGCAGGTTATTGGTTGATTTGTTGTGGTTGGATTACTTGTTTAATTCATTATTCATACAAATTTCATTCAGTTTACAGATCATAGAATGTTCTTTCATTTGTTATATTTTGTATTCATGTTTAATTATATTCTAATTCAACTTTAATATGTATGTAATACATTTTTAATTCAAGTTTAATTCATTTTGTTGTTTATTATATATCTTCATTTGTTACAAAGATGACATCATATCTTCAAATATCACTTTTCTCCTGCCAACTCATCTTTAGATTTGAGAAAGTATAGACCACAAAGATGACATCATATCTTCAAATCTCCATTTATTTAAACCTTCATATCTTCATATATATTCAAATCTATAAATTTTCATCAAGTATGAACACAATTATTTATATAACCTTCATTAAAATGGAAATTATCGACACGCCAAAGCAATAAATAAAAAATTAATCGACTTCTTCTATAAACTAAGCAGTCTCAATTCTTCGATTTATGAATCCCTAACTTTTCTATAGATCTTCAGCCTTTGATAAAAGCCTAATTTTTTTTTATATATAATATTGAAAGATCAAGGAAGATCATAGAGAGAGTAGAGTTGCAGGGAGAAAAAGAAAGAGAGAAAGAGCATAGAGAGAGAGGAGGTGCAAGGAGGAAAAGAAGGAGCGAGAGACAAAAAGAAAGGGAGAAAGAACGCAAGAGAGAAGATAAATCTAATAAAATAAGTATACATAATATTGCTATATATTGCTATATATTGCTATAGATGGTAATAATTAAAGAATATGTTTTAAAATAGTAATTATTAATTAAAAGGGATTCACCCAGGTAATTAATCATTGTTATGAAGCGCAATTATGCAAATTATAACTATAATATATAAATATAATTTTTATGTTTGCTATATGTGAAAGTTGCTCAACTTTAAATAAGTTTACAAAATGGGCTATATTTCAAAACATTGCCATCACAAGTGGCCACATTACTAGGCCCGACCCTAACTCTGGCCCAAACCCTAGACTTCCTCTTTACCCCTGCCACAAAAACGCCTCGTAGAACAACCATTAGAGCAACTCGAGAAGTAAGAGAGAAGACTGGAAATACAATTTCTCCGGTGCCGTCCAAGGCCTATAAAATCGGAAGTTCCTCGCATTAGCAAATTCATTCCAACTTCGAAGTAATTCTATTTTTTTTTTGTTTCTGTTTTCTCCCCCCGAGTATTTTTGAATTTAAGTGTTTGAAATGTTTTCTTACTGGGAATTTTTTGTTTTCATGAAATTTATTCGCAGATGAGGCTGTTAACTCACAATATGTTATCATCCAACATCAAGGGAGTGGCAAATGGATTTCCGTTGAAGA
>JAJOOS010010289.1:0-14515 GCA_029582725.1 Solanum chiquidenum
TCATTTCTCAAAAAGCTATTAGGGAACTAAGTCTTCCCAAAGAGTTTATAAATGTTTTCACATTTGAGCAAGAAAAGGGAACATCGATTCCAAGAGAGTTTTTAAGCTAAGTTTTGAGTAATTATCTCAAACCAGAGAAGAAGTTGTTTTAAAAACGTATGAGCTAAGCATATTTTGGGAGTAGTATTGAGCACCGATATGGGGACGCGAGTTCATATTAACTCAAGCTCCCATAAATCATGTAGCCATCATGGGCAGAAAAAGGGTCATACTTTTTAGATGATTCCTTAGTGCTTTTTAGCATAGACTAGTGGATCCACTTAGTAGTTCAGGTTCTATACTGATGGCAAGGTATAGGACGGTCCATGGCAACGTGAGGTAAAATGTTGTACCATCACTTAGGCTCATAGTGATGGTTGTCGGTTAGAGAATTTTCCACATAAGTTATTGTATTTTTATATACATTAGTTATTGTATTTTACATGTATCTCAGAGTTATGTTGTATCCTTGTATATACACAGAGTTGACATCATATTTTAAACAACTTTTCTATATATTGCACTTGTTTTAAACTGCTTTATATTGAAATGAGTTCAGTTAAGTATTCATGAGTTGAGAAGAGCCAAGGTAAGTGTTTCCTTCATAATCTCTTTCGAGCCTATGTTTGTTAGCATTCCAACTCGCATACTCGTACATTCAATGTACTGATGCCAGTTGGTCTGCATCGTCTTATGATGTAGACGCAGGTAACCAGGATCAACATCCAGCGCTTCGTTGATCCAGCTTGAGCATTCAGAGTCTGTTAGTGAGCCTCATTGCATTCCGGAGGACTCTTTTATTCGCTTTCTAGTTTAGTTCATTGGGATGTTGTGGGGTTTGTCCCAACATCCATCTCAGTTGTTTTAGAGGCTTCATAGACAATTAGTAGTCAGATGTCTTTACATTATTATTTCATATGTTGAGACTTGAGTTGCCATTTTTGCCAAGTTGAATGTTGACTATTAAACATTCCGAGTCATTTCACTGAAGTTACTTGAGTAAGTTCTTTTGACCATGGTAATCATGCTTAGAGTCTTCCGCTGAGTTAAGTAAGCCAGGTCAAGGGTTCGCTTGGGGCCAGCAATGGTCTTCGAGTGCCAGTCCCGCCCAGGGTGTAAGCTCGGGGTTTGACAGAATTATACAACTATTTTTTTTTGTATATGTATAGCGAATTATACATACACATGTTTGCTATGGAGCGCAATTATGTTAACTTTGCTATAGCATACAAATATGAATTTTGTGTTTGCTATATATGTAATTGACTAGTAGATTTTTGCTTAGTTACGTAATTTATCTAATAGGCCCAACAAGTCTGTTTATGGCCCGGCCCATACCGCATCAACAACTGCTTGGATTGTTACCGAATAGCCATATTATTGCCAAATTAGCCATTTTTGGCCTTCATACTTTAAAAACTAACCCGTCCCTACCCTTAATTACATACTCCATTCGTTTAAAAAAGAATGGTCTAGTTTCCTTTTTAGTTCGTTTAAAAAAGAATGATCCATTTCTTTTTTTGGCAATACCTTCAACTTTTCACGTGACATGTGTAAGACCACAAAATTAAAGGACATTTTGGTACATTTGACATAACTTTAATTTAGAACCACAAGATTAAAATTTTTTCTTTCTTTTCTTAAACTTCGTTCCACGTCAAACTAGGCCATTCTTTTTGAAACGGAGGAAGTATTTCATGTCAATGTCTTCAACTTAATTTTGATCATTTGGAAAGGATTCAGAATTTTTAACCAAATAGATGGCATTTTCTTTTACTAATTACTAAAATATGGAGAGAAAAAAAGAAAAAAAAGAAGTAAAAGTGTGGACGTAAAGTCCACAAACGTGGAGAGGAATTATTTCTTTCAAATAAAATGACAACTCTCCTTCTTTCTGATGTGACAATAGAATTGACAGAAGATAAGTTATTTCAACTATGTGGCATTTGTTGAAACGATCAAAAGCACCACTAAGGATGCGGATATCAATTTCATACCAATCTAAATTAGTTAAATTTTTAATATAAATATTGAATACTGAATAAATTAACCCACAATAAAAAGATGAAGAACAACATTTCAAGTGTTTGGAACTTAGAAAAATTAAGAAAAAGAAAGAGAAAAACAACTTTCTTAGTTGCAAGTGTTGTCCCCATGATAACAATATGACTAGTCACCAAAACAACCGTCTTAATTAAGAGATATTCATATCATCAGACATCAATCATCATTTTTACATAATTTGGTTATTATTATTTATAAAATAGTAAGGTAGGGGAAAAAACAAATTAAGAAAGAGATTGAAATAGTAGTTTCCCACCGAACATAAATCAATCAAATGTAATAATAATATACAAAAACAAGAAATTGAATGTTGATTGTGATGCCAGAAAAGTCATAAGAGTTTGTACTATTTAGTATTTACTTCCTTGATAGCACTGAAAACATTCACCTTAATTTGTTTTTATGTCAAGATATGCTATTATATTGTTTGCTATGTCATGTCAAGGAGCCTAGCTCTTTCCCTTCATATAGCTTCTTATTAGGGGTAAACATTCGGTGTATTTGGTACGAAAGAAAATATTTTTATGATTTTAAAAAAAGAAGAAGTGATTTTGAACGTCTTTTTTAGTATTTGATAAATAAATAAAAGTATAGAATCGAGAGAATTTACATATAATATAGGAAAATATTACGATGTTACAAGAAAATAAAATTTAGCAAACAGACAAATTCTGTCACTAGACAATAAAATTGCATCGCTCTAGCCCTATTTAGCGATGAATTACTGATTGATTATAAACAAATTTAATTAACTACAAATTACTTAGCAACAAATTTCACAGCTAATTCCCGTCCTTTTTTAATAGTTGGGATACATTAGATGGGGGCAGGGGATAGAGTGAGAGGGGTTGTCGGCTTGTCGCTTATGAGTCAGGCGTTGGGGGTTAGGAGGAGACAATCAATGCGGTTGAATGATATGAATGCGGTTGAAGTCAATAAGTAATTCGGTCCAAACTTTGAATATTTATTGAGAAATTTATTAAATATATATTAAGAAAAAATTCATAATGATTAAATTTTAAGTTTGCCTTTGCTAACTATAATAGGAAATCATTTTCCTGATTTTAAGTAATTTATTGTCACGACCCAGACCGTCGTGATTGACACCCACACTAACCCTCCGGTGAGAGAACGATTACTACAACCTAGGCTAAACCACTTAACAAAAAATTATGCATTTAAAGATACGGAAACAGGTTTAAATGACAATAAAAATGGAGTCCCCATAAACTCCAAGGTTTTAACAAACAACTAGCCAAACTAATGCGGAAGAACAACCCCTAGAACCTGAAAGTCAATGTACCAAAACTCTACTAACGACAAGTCTAAAAACAAGGGGTACAACCCCAAAACTAAACAACACCTTAATAAATAGTCTGAGTCAGAAAAGAGTGGACTTAAACAAGAAAGATCCATGGCAGCCTGAAAGAACTGGCTCACCCTTGAATCCGGTCACGCTCAATAGTCACCTAGCTGAGGTCTATCAATAGCCACTTGAAGATGCCCTGTACTAAACAAAGAAAGAGAAAGTGCAGTATCAATACATAACCACAATGTACTGGTAGGATCATGCGGCTATCCCAATAAGTGTAACATACATTAGTCAATACAATAATATAATCACATGCACATATCGAACATATACAATATCATCAACATATACGAACAATTAACAACTTCATGATTCTCACATATCACAGTTATATCAATTTAGAGCAACATAACGTCTTCTAATATCAATCGTCATTAGATATGAACGAACTCATCACAAGTAGATACACAACACAATTCAATGGTCCTCTTACGGAACCCAATTCAATAGTCCTCTCATGGAATCCACACCAACCAGTTAGCATACCGGAACGTGGTACCCGATTCAATGATTATGTCGGAATGTGGTAACCGATCCCATAATTATGCCGGAACGTGGCAACCGATCCAAGTTAGTTATGCCGGAACGTAGCGACCGATCCAAGTTAGTTATGCCAGAACGTGACAATCGATCCATTCAACACACCACAATCACAATCACAAGTATATCCTCAAGATCTCTTCTGACACAGTTTTCTCCGGTTCACATGGCCGGGCCTCCTGAATATCATCACTTGTTTCACTGCGCATAGACGAGTCTGATTTTGCGTAGTGTGTTATATTGAGGAGCAAATTTCTCTTAACTTTTTCTAAATAATTATTAATCATTTCATTTTGATCTCCATCTAGGTTAGAAATTCTTCTAGCCATATGTTTAACCGACTTATCAACAATTATCCCTTTATGGGGAATTGAGCTATAATCTTGAATTGTCTAGGAAATTAGGTACAGAAATTCTTGTCCGTAGAAAGACTTTGTCTGGGGATCTTTCTTCATCAATTTATCCCAAAAATTATTATAATAAGTTCGATATAAATATGGAATTTGTTCCTCATTAAAATCTACTTCTGGAGCCCATTTGTGAATCCAGGTAATAGAAAATTCTATGAAGAAATATATCTGTTCGATTTGCTGCATATAACAAATATGTTCTTGGTGATATAAATTGTTAAGGTCTGGAGAAACCTTAACCCATTCTTTGTATAACTTTAGAAATGGATCGGGCAATATTTTTATTGTTGGCCTGTGGTATGATCACCAGTCCAAAAACCACTTTGGAATAGGATTAGCAAATATTTTTGCACATACTTTAATAAACCAAGTATGCTTGTGCCTCTCATTATTATAACAAAAAACTTTATTAAAGGCCTGAATATTCTCGCTAGTATTATAACCTGAAAAGTGCTGAAATTCAACACCAGACTAATCAGCAGAGTTTCATTATAAGAACGAGTTTTGTATGACTCATCCGGAAAGTATAATCCATTAAGTAAGTACCGTTGGAATATCTTCCATGGTTCTTCTTTCCTCTGAATCTCAGAGTTTTCTAAGAGAAATATCACTTATCTTTTTTCTACCTTTTCGTATGATTTGATATCATCCACATCATCTTTGGCTATAGAAGCAAATGTATCACTTTGCTTCGTTTGGGATAAATATGCTTGTAATTGAGCATATAACGGGCTATTTTCTGGAATATCTTTCAGATGTATTGATGAGGTTGCTTCTTGAGCTTTTGAGTTTAAATTAAATAAACTCATCCCTCCTCTTTGCAAGATTGGAGAGTTAGATGAAGATCCGTATGACGATCTTGATGAACTTGGAGAATATCTTCCCTTTCCTCGTGGGTTATTTCCCTTTCCTCGTCTCTTGGTTACCCAAGGAGGGTCCATTCTACAAACAAAACACTTTGTTTTAATTTTAGTTTGCATCATAATAATGGTCCATATATAAAATGATGATTTCTTCTACCGGCATAAGCTCATTTTGGAATAAATCCATAATCATACCATCTATGATTTTTCAACAAATAAGTTCTTTCATATATCTATTAAGCCGAAGAACTTTTAGAATGGTAATTAATCATTTTTCAGTAAAAAACAAGGAAATAGGGATACCATCTCTCTTGGGGTTGAAGTGTCACTCATTTTGAAGGTATTCTCTTGATAAGAAATCTGGGAGAGAGTTTTCTCTTCCCCTCTTATAAAGAATTTCAAAATCAAAAGGGGCTAATTGTGCTTGCCACCTGGCAAACATTAATTTTGAAGCATCATGCTTAAAATCTTTATCAAACATAGTTAAATATATGTTTGATAAAGATTTTAAGCATGATGCTTCAAAATTAATGTTTGCCAGGTGACAAGCACAATTAGCCCCTTTTGATTTTGAAATTCTTTATAAGAAGGGAAGTGAAAACTCTCTCCCATATTTATTATCCAGAGAATACCTTCAAAATGAGCAACACTTCAACCCCAGAAAGAGATGGTATCCCTATTTCCTTGTTTTTTTTACTGAAAAATGATTAATTACCATTCTAAAAGTTCTTCGGCTTAATAGAGATATGAAAGAACTTATTTGTTGGAAAATCATAGATGGTATGATTATGGATTTATTCCAAAATGAGCTTATGCCGGTATAAGAAATCATCATTTTTGATATGGACCATTATTATGATGCAAACTAAAATTAAAACAAAGTGTTTTGTTTGTAGAATGGACCCTCCTTGGGTAACCAAGGGACGAGGAAAGGGAAATAACCCACGAGGAAGGAGAAGATATTCTCTAATTTCATCAAGATCGTCATACGAATCTTCATCTAACTCTCTAATCTTGCAAAGAGGAGGGATGCGTTTATATAATTTAAACTCAAAAGCTCAAGAAGCAACCTCATCAATACATCTGAAAGATATTCCAGAAAATAGCCCGTTATATGCTCAAATACAAGCATATACATTTGCTTCTATAGCCAAAGATGATGTGGATGATATCAAATCATACGAAAAGGTAGAAAAAAGATAAGTGATATTTCTCTTAGAAAACTCTGAGGTTCAGAGGAAAGAAGAACCATGGAAGATATTCCAACGGTACTTACTTAATGGATTATACTTTTCGGATGAGTCATACAAAACTCGTTCTTATAATGAAACTCTGCTGATTAGTACATGTGTTGAATTTCAGCACTTTTCAGGTTATAATACTAGCGAGAATGTTTATAACTTCTCCAAAATGATAATAAAACAGATTATTCCTATTGAAGATTGGGGTATTTCCTCAATGAAAGAAAGACAAATCAACCTTAACAAGGTCTCTACAAATTTCACATATTGGGAATATATTCAGGCCTTTAATAAAGTTCTTTGTTATAATAATGAGAGACACAAGCATACTTGATTTATTAAAGTATGTGCAAAATTATTTGCTAATCCTATTCCAAATTAGTTTTTGGACTGGTGGTCATACCACGGGCCAACAATAAAAATATTGTCCCATCCATTTCTAAAGTTATACAAAGAATGGGTTAAGGTTTCTCTAGACCTTAACAATTTATATCACCAAGAACATATTTGTTATATGCAGCAAATCGAACAAATATATTTCTTCATAGAATTTTCTATTCCCTGGATTCACAATGGGCTCCAGAAGTAGATTTTATTGAGGAACAAATTCCATGTTTATATCGGACTTATTATAATAATTTTTGGGATAAATTGATAAAGAAAAATCCCCAGACAAAGTCTTTCTACGGACAAGAATTTCTGTACCTAATTTCCTAGACAATTCAAGATTATAGCTCAATTCCCCATAAAGAGATAATTGTTGATAAGTCGGTTAAACATATGGCTAGAAGAATTTCTAACCTATATGGAGATCAAAATGAAATAATTAAGAATTATTTAGAAAAATTTAAGAGAAAGTTGCTCCTCAATATAACACACTACGCAAAATCAGACTTGTCTATGCGCAGTGAAACAAGTGATGATACTCAGGAGGCCCGGCCATGTGAACCAGAGAAAACCGTGTCAAAAGAAATGCTCTCAAAAGCAGAAGATTTTCTTAAAGATTTGAAAAAGAAAGATAAGATATAGAGATAAGGATATCTTATAAAAAAGGTATCTATCAACAGTAAATGCACTATTTAGGGGACAGATGGGACCCAGTACTACTATACAAAAATGCTTCTTGTTTTATTTTCTTTCTATAAATATGATTGTATTTCATTTCTTTAGGCAGAGGTTTTAGAAACTCCTTCTCTCTCTTCTCTTGTAAAAGAACTTTTTTAAGTATTATAATTTGCGAGTTTACCGGAGTACCGGAATAATAAGTTTTTCTCTAGGCCTTGGTGTTGGCCCTAAAGTACTTTCCTTTATTTAACTTTTATTTCTAGTATTTATCATCTCCTCCGATCTAATCCGTGACTATGTACGACCAAAATTTTATCTCTGTGCCAAATAACTAACTTCTCTCTTATATAAACCATGAACGGATCTAAGCTTTATTTAAATACATAAATTTTTTAGTATGGCTTCTCGACTTGGTTCCGAGATCGAGGTACAGTCAGAACTAGTACTACTACTATTGGCTTCGTCTTACTGACTCCGTCTGTTGAGCCGTAGTTTTTAGCCCGAAAAGAGTTTGATAAGTAGGGCGCTCCACACCCGGTTAGAACTGTCAGACACATGGGCTCAATAATAGTATGTATTAGCTTCTTGACAGGCCCTTTTCTCGGGTAAAATAAGTCACCATGCAGTCTGAGAAACTAAGTTAAAATATCTGTGTATTTCGATTATTATGTAGTTGGACTACCTCTAAGGATATTGAATTGCTTGATCTATGACTGGGCGGACTACCGCCAGGTCAGTGATCCTGTAAAGTTGGTATATATAATAATAATAATAATAATGATAATAATAATAATACAGAATCTCCGAAGACGGACGGTAGTTCGCGCGGTCATCTTCAATCTAGCTTGTTACCATCCGAATTCAAAGGAATAAATCTGAATCGAAATACATATAAATTTTTACATAATTTGATGGCTGTATGGAAGGACTTAGTCCTTTTACCCAAGCAAATGCCTTTCAAGATTCGAATACGTATTGTTAGTGAGCCCATGTGTCTAACAGTTCTAACCGGGTATGAGGCGCTCTTTTAACTCCTTATCTGGCTTAGACCACGAATGGCTAGACGGAGTCACTAAGACAAAGCCACTAACTTGTTGTATTCAATTTGACTGTACCACCATCTCGGAACCAAGTCAAGAAATCATATATAAATTTATGCATATTTTGATAAAGTCTAGATCTTTCATGATAAATGTAAAAGTGAAGTTAGTTATCCGGCATAGATATAATTCTTTAGCCAGACATAGTAACAACTTAGATCGGAGAAGTAGAGAAAAGAAGGAAATAAAAAGTACCTTGAAAAGTTTTTATTCCAACTCCATTAAGTCTTCGGCAAGCTCACAGATTGCAGTAAGTAAGAAAGAGTTCTTTACAAGATGAGAGAAGAGAGAGAGGGTTTTCTAAAACCTGCCCTTTACTAAAATAAAACAAACTTATTTATAGGAAAAGAAAGCATCTTTGTACAGTGATAATGGGTCCTTATCTGAGTCCCAGTAACAGTATATGTACTGTTGTCCAACAATGTTTTTACTGTTGCTTGTGCTTATCCTTCTTTCTGATAAACTTCATTCTTCTTTTCCTTTTAGGTTGAACAGAAAATCTTCTATTTGTTGTAGAGAATCTCCACATAGCTGAGTGTCTGATTTTGCATATTGATTAATGTTGAGAAGCAGACTTCTCCTGACCTCTTCTAAGTAGTCGTTTATCATAGTTTCTTTATCTCCATCTGGGAGAGAGTTATCACTTCCCTTTTTGTAATGAATTTCAAAATTAAAAGGGGCTAATTGTGTTTGCCACCTGGCGAATATTAATTTAGATGCATTGTGTTTAAAGGCTTTATTAAACATATATTTGACTGATTGCGCATCCGTAATTATCAGGAGTATTTTATTGTACAAATCATCTTGAAATTTCAAAACACATTTAACGATGGTTAACATTTCATGAGCCACCGTAGCATATTTTTCTGAGCATCGTTCCATTTTACGAAATGAAATCGAATCATATATTTAGTTTTATCGTGAGGATTAATTTATTTTAATATTCCTCCATAACCAGTATTGGATGCATCTGTCTCAATTATTTTCTGCCAAGCAGGGTTAGCAAGAGTTAAACATGGCAAAGATTGGACACGAAGTTTAATATTCTTTACCAAAGTAGTTAGACTATCAGTCCAAGGTGACTTATGATCCTTTTTTAGCCTGTCGTATAACGACGATTAATCACGAGATAAATTCTTGTAGAAAGGGGAGATATAATTCAAACTTCCCACGAATCGTTGTAATTGCGTTCTATCTGTAATAACATCAGAAAATTTAGACACAAACTCAATAGATCTTTGAATGGGGGTCACCTTCCCCTGACAAATAAGATGTCCTAAAAATCTGACATTTGTTTGGAATAAACTCATTTTTGGTTTAGAAATCACCAAACCATTTTGTATAACAATTTTCTTGAAAATGTCTAAATGCTTAATATGCATTTCAAGAGTTTTTATCATACATTTAAGTCATGATTTCATGGTAACCATCATTCATCTATCTTATTTACAACAAGTGTGATCAATAATGCAACATTCATATACATACATATATCATAATGAAGCAAGAACAAACATACATCACACAATCATAGAATCACAACCATCACCTATCTCGAAACAAGCTTGAAACCCTAAGAAACTTGATCCTTCCCTTTTCGGATTTGTTCCGCTTGTTCTTGGTCTACAAACAATAATTATAATACGGGAATCAATAAACGAATACTAATTACCCGGATTACTAATAATTCGCTCAACCCTAGATCAATCCATGATCCTAATTATCCAAATTAGGGTTGTTTTAACCATAGAATATACAACAAAACCCTCCCCCATCAATATTCACCCATTCTATTACGTTTGACGGATAAAAAAATGGATTTGGGGAGTGAAAAACTTACCTTTAGCCTCAAGAATGGTGAAGAATGAGTAGGAGTCGCCTGGGGTTCGTTCCTTAGCTCTAAAAATAAAAAAATGCCAAATAAGGTCGTTTAGGGGTTTATTAACGACTTTAATTCGCGTCGAGCCCGCCACATCGGCCGTCACCCCGCTGTAGTGGCCCCGCCAAAGTAGGCGAAAGCAGCGCCAATGCGGGTTACGCGAGACAGAGAGCTAATTCAAAAATTTCAAAATTCTCATTTCACAACACACCTTTAACCAACGACACTATGAAAATACCCCTTACGCCAAGATCGATTTCGGGAGTTCTACTCACCTAAATTCAATTTCGTAAAATCGTACAGATTAATTAACGAGTTATTTATCCCCTTATGAAATAAAAATACATATAATTCACCCTATTGTTACCAGATTTACCTACACCTCAAAGACTTTGATTTCTTCCAAATCCGGACTAGGCTAAGAAATCTCAAGTTACTATGAAAAAGTTTTCTGGCCCCAATTCTTTCTCCATTGACTTTTCCCTAACGACGGAATCAAGTCGTTACAATAGATATCAATTTACCTATCACTCGTCCCCGAGTGATCCACTAGGAAGGACTGGCAAAAGTAAGAGTAAAGTAGTATCTAAATCATTGAATTAATGAGGATACTTGTCTCGTATACCCTTCTTACCGAATCTCATTACCCCCTAAGGGTTTCACATCTCCAACCTCAAACCAACCAATTGAATACCTACACATCTCCCGTTACAATGCCTCAATGAAGTCATCTCAACACTCGAGTGATAAAATTTTGTTGTATGTAAACTTAACTAATCAACAAAATGATTCCCAACAACCACCAAAGTTGATTGTACACACCTCTGCCACATGTTATCAAGGATCTTGACACAAACATCATGACAGATCCTTTCTCACATAACCATGATAAAATTCTAAATCAATACCCACTACAATTAGAGGTGGACCTGAACCAACCAACACACACTCATAATACCCAAACAATCATAGTTCTTAACAATATCTCCATCCCACAACCCAATTTCTCATGAGTTTAAGTTATAAAAATTTGATCTTTAGACATCAAATATTCATCGAGGGACATGCCCAAGCATACAAACCCTCCAATAACACTATCGAAATGCTAGATTTAGTAATTGTAGATTACCTCTTAAGAACAGTGAAATTGGACCCAATGATCCCCCACATTAAACCACACATAATTGACACATGACCTCGACGACTAGAGGAATATTAAGATTGTCGGACAACCACAAATACGTATGGTAGCTCTCCTGCACATTCTCATAAACAAGGTGGTATATGTAAAACCACTGAAATACTTTAATAACTCCAAGACAACACCAATTATGTCATTCGAAATAACCAAATCTTCCCAATCTTCCCACTCAACCAAGAGAACATCGCAGGATTTGGTACCCCTGATCCACCACTAGGGATCTACCCACAAACGTGAAAACACACTAGAGCATAACTAGTGAATTATACTCACAACACTAACAACCATCATAAACACTCTGACCTTTTACCTTATTATAACCGAACACTTTTTAAATGAAACCTTTCTTCGGTACTTAACAATCAATAGTAATACACTTTACAACTCAACCAGGTGTAAGTCCTTTCAAATGCTCAAAATCGGGTACAATTGATCATTTCTCACCTTGTCAATTCATACCTTGAAAATATATCTCACCACGAATGTAGACTTACAATGAAAAATCTTAATTGTAAATTCAACCGTATAACACAATCCCCTTATCTATCAACATTAGCTTGTACCTTGAAGATTTTTATGAATTCATGGATCTTCGTTTATCATTGATCGCATCTCTGTTGATCTTACAATATCCTACGCTAAAATTTCAATCATACTCATTACTAAACTCAAAAACAAGAACCAAGCACTTATCATCACACTTAAGCTAATGTCCGCACACTCTTTTCTCAAATCTTTTTTGATAGTTTTTAACCAATCTGACACACTTGTGACACTATTACCATAGCCACAACAAAACGAATGAAATCATGCGTCTCTGAACCCAATTATGTACTCCTCTAAAGATAACTCTTTAGCCTTAAGAATCAAATAAAATATTCTTGCTCTAGCCTATCTCTAAAGGCTGTACTACATCCCACCATTTTTCTTCATTATGACTCTAGCTCTTTAATTTCTATTCGAATGTTGTCCCACCTTCTGTTAAAACTTTCCATACAACCACGTTACCCACCAAATATTAGAAAACCACGACCTTGGATACTCGCAAGTCGTAATTACTATACAAATTTCACTAACCACCAATCTCATTATATAGTTGCATCCCATCACAATCCATCACAAAATCATACCACCATTACACTTGGTTAGCCCTGGCTATCGCTATGAAGTTAACCTTTTCATCGACATGACACATCAAACTCTGGTATACCCATTAAATTCAAGGGGCTAACCCAATTTTATACACATTTACTTACTAAGATGTTCAATTTCCTTCACCCACGTATGCTCAATGGAACTTTCTTTATCCATAAGCTTGTCATTCTGGTATTAATCCACTCCCTTATGAATTAAGATAAAATTATCAGTCCTTATACTACCCTCATTCTTCTTAACAAACAAGACATGAGTACCCCACTTGGAAACACTAGGACGGATGAACCCTTTATCAAGATGCTCTTGGATTTGACCCTTAAGCTCTCTTAATTCTGCTAGAGTCATATGATACGGAGGGATGGAAATGGGGTACGTGTCAGTTTTCAAGTCAATGCAGAAATCTATATATCTATCCGGAGGCATACCAGGCAAATCCAGAGGAAACACTTCCTTAAAACTCAGACACCACAAGAACAAACTCAATTGAGGGAGACTCAAACTCAACATCCCAAAAATGAGACAAATAAGCGAAACAACCCCGCCCTACCAGTTTCGTTGCCCGAATGAAGGATATGATCTTTGCTAGCTTAGGCTTGTACACCCCTTCCCACTCTAATTTTTTCCTACCGGGGATCTCTAGAGTTACTGAATTAATATTACAATTAAGACTGGTATAATAGGGGGACAACCAAGTCATGTCTAAGATTATATCAAGTCAGTCATATCCAGTATAACCAAATCAACCCAAATCTGAAAATCCATAACCACAACAAGACAACACGATACACATGGGTGACTATGACTGACCATTCAACTGGAGTAGAAACATGGATGGGGGCATCGAGTATATCACAAACCACATTAAATTCAAAGGCAATTGAACTAACACGTACAAATAAGTAGAACCCAGATCACATAAAATAATAGTCATCCGGGCACAGAAAAGAGTAGCACTAGTGAACACTGCATCACACACCTCAAACTCGATCTTGCCCGAAAAAACATATAACTGAGGCCTATCATCTTGATGGGCAAACTCCTTGTCACTCCTCGAGCCTACACCCTGGACGTGGCCGGCACTCGGAGACCATTGCTGGCCCCAAGAGGACCCTTGGCCTGGCTTACTTAACTCAGCGGAAGACTTAACTCATAAGAATAAACTCAATGCAATAGTTTAAATGATAACATCTTAGCCAAAATGGCAACTTATGTCTCAAAACAAAGTATCTGCAAATACATGGATGAGAGACTCAATACTAACTATCTGACTGTCTATGCAGCCTCTATAATACTGAGATGGATGTTGGGATAGACCCCACAATATCCTAATAAAGAAAAACTAGGAAAGCGAAATAAAAGAGTCCTCCGGAATGCAAGGAGGCTCACCACTAACTCTAGAGTGCTCAACTGGATCAACGGCGCACTGGATGCTGATCCTGGTTACCTGCTGATATACCGTGAGTTTACGGTATTTCTAATACATTTCACTAACAAGTTGTGTGTGTCTAGGGCCTTTTTATATTGGTTTTTATGTGTTTTATCATGTTTTGCAGGAAAGGTGTTCAGGCGCGGAAGTTTAGAGATAG
>JAJOOS010010290.1:0-24712 GCA_029582725.1 Solanum chiquidenum
TTAAAAGGGAATTCTGGTTTATGGTGGCGCCACGTAGGCGGGCCTAAGGTTCTCTTTTATATATATATATATATATATATATATGATGTTTAAAGCAATTTAATATGAAAAAGGCCAAATTTGGTGATGTATGTTTGATAATAACTACTTCCAATATGTTTTATTTTAGCACGAAATCAATGCACTGAAAATGTGTAATTGCACAAAAGTGAAACAAGGCATGAACCATATGATATTGACACACAAGTGAAATTGTCATAACTTGTACAGTGTTACATGATTATTTGCGAGAATACCAAAGGAGTTATGGTCTATGAGCATAAAAATATAGTTGCAAATGATATTGACCAACAAATGACTAAAAGTAACAATGTTAATCTGTCTTCTCGGTTATATGATCGAGAAATGCAAGTTGAGACGTTAATTGAGAAAATGTTGGGGAAAATTAATGTTTGCACATCTAGATTCCTATCATATGTGGGGAGGCTACAACTGCTCAAAGTTGTGTTGTAAACCACAAGTCGTGGGAGGACTAAATATAATGAATGTTGCACAATAGAATAGGGTTGCTATATGCAAACTATTATGGAATGTGTGTAGGAAAAAAGAGAAGCTTTGGGCTATAGATTTTCAAATCTAAAGGATCCATTTGAGTTATAGATTTTCAAAAATGCGAGCAAGGAGCTAGAGTGCATTCAACTATACTCTAAAGCTTCGTTCTGGCGACGACAATGGAGATCAACAAACACTATAAACGCCAACTAAAGAACGTACAGAGGCATGCAAATTAGACAAAAGGAAAAAATTGTTGATGCACTTGAAAACTTTTCTCTTGTTGTTTTTATAATTGTATTCTTCAATTCCGTTTCAACAATCAACTACTAGCTAGAGAGGAGCATTTTGAGCTTTTTCCCAAAAATATATTATTAGTGTTGAAAAAATGATTCTAATATCTCATAAAGAAGTATTGATATTATTATCTATATCTATTCTATTAAATGAGTGCTAATATCTTTTTGATTATATAATAAATCAATATTAAAGTTGGTAAAGATATATGGCTGTTGCAACGTCTATATATGTTGGATTTTAAAAGGTGTGAATGAAAAATGAAGAGTTGCGACTTTTATAAAAAGTTGTGACTTTTATGAAAAGTTGTGACTTTTATGAAAGGTTGTGACTTTTCCAAAGGTTTGTGACCTTTTCGGTAAGGCACAATAAGAACCTTTTCCCAATACCCTTTGTTTATCTATAAGTTGAGGGATTTCCTCTCATTTTAAAACAAACTATTTTTTCTGGACTTCTTCTACTACTACTAAATCTAGTATTCTAAGTGTACTTTACTACCGTTGAGTGGTTCGCTGACACCGTGATTTAGGTACTGATACACTGGTGAGTAAGATTATTCTATCCTGGGAGGATATATTCCATTAACCTCGGGTACTTGAGGGGAATAATTTCCTTAAGGGGACACTGTGCATTCAGTGGACTCGATTTTATTTCTTTGAGAAAAATATTTTTATATTGTTTCTAATTTGTTTATGATTCTAATTTCTCTACTAGTTTTAATTTTCTAGTTTTGAAAATACTCTTTAAACTTTGTTGTTTCTTACCAAGTTCTTCAAAGTTTTGTTCTAAGTATCTTAGGAATACAAGATGAACAACAATCTTAAGAAAATTATTATACTATTGGTATTTCTTGTATTCTACTGATTGATAGAAACATATCCATGGAAGTAGGAGATTAATGCACTACTTCTTTAGAATTCGGTGTCTTGTTTAGCAAGGTCGAAGTGAGAATGTACCAGAAAAATTGGTGGTATTCCGGTTAAAGATTACACCAGGTAACCTTCTTATTATTTATCTAAGGAGAAAAATAGTTTCTAAAAGTTAACTTTTTGACATTTATCATATGTGTCTTTGGAAAAAGATCTGCAAACCATCTGTTATTGAATGAATTTTCCTTGTCAAATAGTATTGGCTTTAAAAAAAATTAGTTTGCAGAATGAGATATGCATATTTTTGTTTGATAAAATAGCATGTCAAAATGTTATAGTTGGAAGACTATTTGAAAAGAAAAGCATTTCTATGTGATAATCTAAGAATATGTTTTATTCTATTTGGGGAAAAAAAACTTTTGTAGTTTTGTACTCCATGTGAAATTTGATTGTGTCTAATTGTTGTAGACTAAAAACTTTTGTAGTTTTCTACTCTGAATAAATTGGACTATGGACTTGATTTGAAGAATATGAAAACTTCACCTAATAAATCAGTGTTGTACTTTTGGCTTTCTATAAACTTCAATGTTATATAGAAACAAATTGTACAAATTTTTTTTGTCTTTATTGTTAGTATTCTAAATACTAAGTGGTATGTCTATTTGTGATAGAGAAAAAATACCAGTGACTTAGAGTTTGTGATTTTGTGTCTCTATGGAATAAACTTTGACATTGTGTAAAGATTGTCAAAGAGAATTGAAGCACTTTAGTTCTTTTGTAGAATAATATGTTCAAAAGAGTTTTCATGTTGCCAATGACATTTTGATAGCATGAGAAAAAATATGTGGAAAAACTATTTTCAAATACTTGAAAAATATTTTTGAGATCATATTTAAAATGTGGGGGTCCTTTGCTTATGATAAAGATAAAATTAGACTTAGTGTCTACATTTAAATTTGGAGCACAAGATATGAAATTTAATGATACTTTTGTATTATGTTAGACCCACAAAATTTTTGGAGTATATTTGATATTGTGGTCGTTGAGTTTCTCTATTACTAGTATATGGTATGACTAGTATGAAACTACCAAATTATATGTATACTTGTTCAAAATGATTGAGTTCTTTTATGAAAAAATGTCACTTAAAATGTTGTGATTTTTAATGAAAAGATATGTCTATTAAATATAACTATTTGTATAGACATGAATATTGGTGAATAGTCATTTGTTATATTTTGTAAAGAAGCATTTGGACTATATTGCCTTTATTGGACCCGATGAAACTTTGTTCATGGGTAGTTTTATAACAATCAAATTGAAAGTTATGGAAAGGTCCTTCCGAAAAGGACATTTGACAAGGTGATGACTCTAAACAATGTTTGTATCACACAAAATTGTAAGAAATAGGAATAAATATTTGTGAGAAAAAGCTACCTCGCGGAGAGCTTTTCAGGCTCAATATTTTTATTTGTTCTTACTTGCTTGAGACAAACTATTTGTGACATGAACACTTGGGACATGTCAATTACAAAACCTTGTAAAGAAAGCTGATCAACTTAGAAGTTTTGTCTAACTTTGAGTGCAATATATTAAAATGTCAAGTTTGTGTGAAATCTAAGTATGTTGAGCATTCTTATAAATCTGTTGAAAGAAATTCTAATCCCTTAGAGTTGATTTACACTGACATTTGTGATATAAAGTCAACACCATCTCGTGGTGGGAAAAATATCTCATAACTTTTATTGACAATTGCATTTGATACGGTTATGTCTATTTGCTGAATGGTAAGGATGAAACAATAGAAACGTCTAGGCAATATAAAATTGAAGTTGAAATCAGTTGAAAAAAAGATAAGAAGTGATAGGGATGGAGAGTATAAATCTCATTTTGCATAAATATGTTTGAAAAGTGGAATTATCCATTAAACTGTTGCCCTATTCACCTAAATCTAATGGAATTGCAGAATGAAAAAAAACATGAACTTCGAAGGAAATGATGGTTGCATTACTTATAAGTTCAGGTTTACCACAAAACTTGTGTGGAGGAACTATACTTACTGCAAAAGGGAACAATAAAAAGTTTTGTATGTTTTGTTTGTTCAGGACACAATCTATTCCATATGAGAAATAGAAAGGAAGAAAATCCAACTTGAAATATTTCAAAGTGTGGGGGTGTCTAGCCAAAATTCAAGTTCATATTCGTAAAAGGATTAAAATAGGACCTATGACTGTGGACTATAAAATTAGACTTGAGTAGTCTAGTGAGGGGTCTAAAGACCTTGGAAAGAAAAAAAAGAGAATGTACTTAATAAAGAGATTCAGGGGCGTAGTAAATGTCAAATGACATCTACTTCCTTCGAATATGATTTTGTAACATTTCTTGTGTCTTATGTAGACTCATCCTTTCAAAAAGATGGTGTCAATAGTGAGATTGATGTAATCTTGAGCAACCATATTGAAAGTTAATTGATCTTCTTCCAAAAAATAAACCTTTGGGTTCAAAGTGAATCTTCAAAAGGAAAATGAAAGTTGGTGGAACTGTTGACAAATATAAAGAAAGACTTTTTGTCAAAGGCTTTAGACAAAAGCAAGGTCTTGATCTTGTCGTTATATACTCGTCAGTAACTAGAATTACATCCATTCGGATGTTAATATTATTAGTTGCGGTATATGACCTCCAAATTCATCAAATGAATGTGAAAACAACTTTCTTAAATGGAGAATTGGAGGAAGAAATTTACATGGAATAACCCGAGGTTTTTGTGGTTCCTGGTAAAGAAAAGAAAGTGTGTGAACTTGTTAAGTCACTTTATGGACTAATACAAGCACCCAAATAATGACAAAAGAAATTTGACCAAATCATGTTGGCAAATGGATTTAAGAATGATGGAAGTGATAAATGTGTTTACATTAAAATCACACGGTCATTGTTTGTTTGTATATTGATGACCTGCTGATCATCAGTAGAGACACTAATGACATAAATTCTACTAAACATATGCTAGAAAGCAAGTTTGATATGACATATCTTGGAGTTGCTGATGTGATCTTAGGTATAAGAATCCATAGAACTCCATAATGTTTAGCATTGTCACAGTCTCATTACATCGAAAAGGTACTTGACTAGTTCAAATATTTGGATTTCAATATTGTCAAGACTCCAATAAATGTGAGCTTTGCATTTCAAATGAGTAAAGACGAAAGTGACTCACAATTAGATTGTGCTAGAGTATTTGGAAGTATGATGTATATTAAGAAGTGTACGCGATCAGATATAGCATGTGCTATTAGTAAACTGAGTCGGTTCACTAGTAACCCCAATCAAACTCATTGGATGGCAATGAAAAGAGATTTTGGGTATTTAAAACATACTCAAAGCTATATCTTGCATTATAACAATATCCAGCAGTATTGAAAAGATATAGTGATGCAAATTGGATCACCGAGATCAAATGAAGTAAAATCCACTAGTGAATATGTATTTACTCTTGGTGGAGGAGCAGTTTCTTGGAAATCTTCCAAAAAGACATGTATCGCTAGCTCTACAATGATCTCTGAGCTAGGTGCTCTAGCTAAGACCAGTTAATAAGTTGAAAGACTCTAGAATTTCTTGATAGATATTATTTTTTGGTCCAAATCTTTGGCATCAGTATGCATACACTTTGATAGTCAAGATGCAATAGGTAGGGTATGAAGCATGATGTTTAACGGAAAGTCTTGTCATATAAGACAGACATAATACCATTACAAAACTACTCTCTAGTGAAATTATCACAATTGACTATGTAAAGTCAAAGAATAATGGGTTGGATCCACTTACAAAAAGGCCTAACTAGAGAGAAAGTTGAAAGATCATCTAAGGAAGTGGGTTTACCGCTTAGGACAAATCATCATGGCGGTAACTCTATCTAGCAGACTGGAGATTCCAAGAGCTAGATTTAAGGAGAAAAACAAAGTTATGACTGACGGTTCGACATTGTCAATCAACTCAATCCATTCTCATGATGAAGACAATGTTCAGGAACGAGGTTAAAACATTAAGACTTGTTAATGAGTTAATAAAGCTTCAAGTTTTTATTGATTTGCTAAGTTTGGCAGATTTGACCAAATAATGTAACTACGCGATAACACGATTAGAAATCACCTATGTGAGTGTGAAGTGTAAGCCGTTTCAAAGAGGATGATTGTCAAAAGCCCATCTCTTTACACACTCATGAAACCAGGAGGTGTTCATGGCTGAAATGAACACAACCGTAAGAATCATAAACGGTAAAGGGTTAATTGTGTGACATATGGTCGTCTAGATATACACCAAAACTCGACGATTTAAAGATATTGCATCTACCGATTGACCGAGTATATTCGACATATATTCACTACGGAAAGTCCAAGGGGAAACCTACTTATTCAGATGCAATTAATTCTTGCTACTAAAGTACACATACTTGTCCGTTTCTTTGTCTTGGAGTCATTCCCCATTCATGCGGGGCATTGTTGGGTTTTAAAAGGTGTGAATGAAAAATAAAGAGTTGCGACTTTTATGAAGAGTTGTGACTCTTATTGTGACCTTTCCAAAGGTTTGTGACCTTTCCGGTAAGGCACAATAAGAACCTTTTCACACTACCCTTTGTTTTCTATAAATTGAGGGATTTCCTCTCATTTACCAAAAAAAACTATTTTTTTGAACTTCTTCTACTATTACTAAATCTAGTATTCTAAGTGTACTTTACTGCCGTTGAGTGGTTCGCTGACATCGTGATTTTAGGTATCGATACACCGGTGAGTAAGATTGTTCTATCCTGGGAGGATATATTTCATTAACCTCGGGTACTTGAGGGGAATAATTTTCTTAAGGGAACACTGTACATTCAGTGGGCTCGATTTTCATTCTTTGAGAAAAAATATTTTTATATTGTTTCTAATCTGTTTCTGATTCTAATTTCTCTACTAGTTTTAATTTTCTAGTTTTGAAAATACTCTTTAAACTTTGTTGTTTCTTACCAAGTTCTGCAAAGTTTTATTCTAAGTATCTTAAGAATACAAGATGAACAACAATATTTATGTCTATACTTTAATTTCTATTCCTTTGAAACGTTGGCAGCTCATTTTCCTTTTGATAATCTTGTTTAGTTATAATATTGATAAGGAAGAAGTGGAATAATCAGAAAGCTAAACTTATATTATTTTCCATTTTATTGTGCTGAGTTTTCTTTCTATTGAATCTTTGTTAGTTTTTGGCTCTTGATTTTAATTTATACAAGAAAAGCTTATTGAATTTTGAGTGATAGACACTACTGAGTGAAATATCCTTAAGGACAGTGTCCTTTGACATGCTTCAAGCTATGAGAATTTCTATAAGTGTTCGTGAAAAGATATTTCCCGTAAGATTTCTAACAATAAGTTGGTAAGCTGAATGGACATACTATAAGTTGTAAATTTGTCCATTCCAAAATGATAATATAGTTCCCTTTTTAAAAAAACAAGATTGTTTGATGTAAAACTTTAGAACAAAAGAACAATATAAATAGGAAGACAAGACGATATAAGACAAAAAGAACAATATAAAATAACTTTCTTTCAAGTGTTCACTAAATTTCAAGTGTATACAATATGATCCCTTATGCCTCTATTTATAGTTTAACATATAGTCATACAAAAGATTGGTCATAAACATGACATTAACATGAATATAATGGAGGAAATTATGAAAGTGAAAAGTTACAAGAATATTGGTCATAAAGGTGGAGGTTATCTTCATAATGGAGGGAAGTAATGGAGATAATTAGTCATAGTAACTTCTTGGTGTAGTGGACATCCATACCATAATATTTTATAACACTCCCCCTTGTATGTCCATAGATAATGTGCCTCATTAAAACCTTAATAGGAAAAAACCCGTGGGAGAAAATCCTAGTGAAGGAAAAAGAGTACACATATCTTTTAATATGCTTTGAATGTTGTCTCGTTAAAAACCTTACCAGGAAAATCCAATTGGGATAAAACCACTGCTAAGGAAAAGAGTACAACACATATTTTTCTCCCACTGGTAAAAACTTTACTTGATATCTCGGAGACGATGCATCCAATCGTATATCACAACTTCTCAAATATTGATGTTGGCAATCCTTAGTGAATAAGTTTACAAGATTATAACTTGAACATGTCTTTGAACGTCTATCTCACTATTTTGTTGAAGATCACGTGTGAAAAAGAATTTTGGTAAAATATGTTTTATCTGATCTCCTTTGATTGTATCCTCCCTTTAATTGAGTTATATATTATTTTTGTATATGGTGGCTGAAATATCCTTTTCCTAAGAAAAATCATATATTTTCTGAATGTGATAGATCATGATTCCAACGAAACACCTTTCCAACTTACTTCATAGATCAATATTATTTTTGTATGATTTGAAGAAGTGGTTACTAATGTTTGATTCTTTGAATGCCAAGATATTGTTGTGCCTCCATACGTAAACAAATAGTTCATTTGCGATTGAGCTTTATGCGGATCAAATAAATATTCTACATCTATATAATCAAATCATTTCTGACTCAGAGATTTATCATTTCAATTTTATTGAAGCTCATCTTTTCTTCTCAAAGAAAATTACACATCCTCTATGTGTTGAGTCACTTGCTTTGTTAGTTTCTTGGCATAACTGGAATGATAATATGGCAATCTCTTCACATAACTTTCGTTATGTATATCAAATAATCTTCTAGCATTTGCATAATCAACAATTTGTAAGTACACCAATTGCACTAATACATGATATTTTTTAATCATTTTCATGAGATCAAAAAGATTCTTTCTATGTGTTAAGCAATCTCAGAACCATTGAGTACTCAATGGAATTGCTTTAAGACCTTTTAGATCTTTCAAGAATTTTCATATAACCTTCATCGTCTAGTTAGATATATCCATTCAAGTATTTCATCTATTGCCCGACTGAAACAAGTCTCATTGCATCCACCACTGGAGAATATATCTCCATTTAATAATGTCAAGACTTTTGCAAAAACTCTTTATGTCTCGAGGCACAAACTACACTTTATATCTTACGGTTATAATTTTGTACAATGATTCATATATACCATACTAACATTATATTTTGATATATGAACTATAAGTTCAAAAACATCACTTTTTAAGTGAAATAAAATATACTTGAATAGTGCATTTTATTTGACCAATCATTTATCTATCCACATTATATGACAGATTTGAATTCAAGATCCTCGTAACCATTTATAACATTGAGTGCTACTTCATATCAAAGATACCATTGAAGGTCATTTTACTCGATTCCAATACGACATAACTTATTGAGATCTCTTCATTTTTCATCATGTCAGGTACCTGAACCTTCGCCAAGATTTTATGAAGTGTTATGTCGTAGTGCTCTTTCAAAACACTTACCTCATTATCATGACCATTTTGATAATTTGCTCCTCTCCTTTCTCAAGGAGCTTTACGATTGGAATCGATTGGTCTATCACGCTTCTGGCGTACCATAGACTATGTCCTTCAAGGATTATTTATTGAAATATTTGCAGCTTAATTAATATATTGGGTCAACAAATACATCTGGTAAATTATTTGCAGCATTTTGCAAATGAATTATCTCTTGAACTTCAAGTTCACATTTTTTTTAACGAGTATCTAGATAATTCACCCCAGACATAATTTTCATCTGCTAAATATATCTCCCCCTAATGTTAGAAAATCTAACATTTACCCCCAACCTCACTTGTGAATCCATCCATCTTTGTACGTGGTGGAGCAATAAAATCATATATGCACACATCAAAGTTTTAGATGAAAATTATTTAGTTCTTGACCTTGAACCAATTGTGATGGGAGAACCTTGTTGGATTGATGCATACATGTTAAATAAACTCATCTCATACCAAATTTCATTTGAGAGATTTGTTCTCATAATCAAAGGTCTAGCTATAATTGGAGGCATACAATTTCTGCTAAGCCAACCAACATTGTCAACATAATTTTATAGTTTGAAAATGTGCTCTTAATTTAATAATTCGAGCAAACAACCTTACAAAAATTAATTTGTAAGTTGATAAAAATGCACATGTGACCATACCATAGATGCATCTATAAAATCATAAGAGTAAACGGCCCACATGGCAGGTGAACGGGTCCATATTCACCTTTCTATATGTTCCAAATAATTTCAGGGGATACAATCCCAACCATAGTTGATACAATTATCATTTTGTCAAGAGAACAAGCACCAAAAGAGAATCTTGAAGAATCTTGTATTTCTTCAAACATATAGCCACGTGAATTCTCATTTTTTTTTGCATCACATTTAAACCGAAATGGCCAACTGATTATGTCAACTGATATTTATTCTAGTAAACTTCTAGTTTACTTTTGCATGTGATTCCTTCATCATGCCCATATTTTTTTCAACAAACAAGAGAAAGATGGGTAACCTTTTATGTAAATATTCATAACCCGCTTTGATTGTAGTAATATGAAGATATTTAATCTTTCAATAATTTGCAGTCTCTATATAATAAGTTTTTTCAATTTCTCCGAAACTTAAAAAGTGTCTTTTGATACTTACTACAACCTCAATATTATGAACTATTTTTATTTTCTGGATAGTAACAAATAAGTCCTTCCGAAACTCTTAATTAATTTTGTGTACTGCCACAAATTTCACAACACCATTCTTATGTTGGCCATCTCCGGCAAGGAGAAAGTTATTATTATTGTCATGGTTAAAATTATTACATGCAAGATTTTTTTCTTGACAATCAATGACAAATTTGTGTTGCCACACAACACCATTTATTTTTGGTCATGACCACAACCTTTATAGAAAAGAATTATTTCTTTCTTTTGTCCTCCAATAGTTCATAATAAAACATACCACAATATTTGTGTATTACTCAAAGTATATGACCAAAATGACCATTTATGTAAAAAAAAATTAATATCTCAAACCTCTCGTAGAGGTGAGATGTGGCATTTATCCAACCATACATGAACATGTCCTTATCCATACGAACACAAGTCACATTCTCTTCAAGAAATGACCATAACCATTTGTACATGTTCCATAAGTTTTTATTAGTCATACTTTGACATTATCAAATTCATTTGATCCACCTCAACATCACTCTAAAAGTACTAAATGTACTACCACTTTGTATTTCTTTATTTTGATGGAGGATTTACAAAACTTTCAAATTGGGTTGCACCAATCCAATGTGCCCAATAACCTTTCAAACCACTTTGATGGCCAAAAATTACCTTCACATTTGAAGGAGCATCTTAAGAACCCATAATGTTCTTCCTTTTAATTACCACAATTGACCATTAACATTTTACCACACTCATATTCATACATTTAACCACTTGCTATTTTCAGACACATTATATTCTGCTACCACATTCACATAAGAGAATGAAGCAAATCAATTGGACAAATTTCATGACTTTATCAAGAGCATATCAATTTGCTCAGTCATCATTACATCATCATTATATAACGTTGGGACTTGAACCTAACATCTTACCCATAAGAAGACATTTTAGGTCATTATTTGTTGGGACCCAACCCAATATTTTATTATCAAGGTGCCCTAGGACTCTCACCCGATGTATTACTCTCTTGGTGTGATAAGACTTGAATCCTTCGTCTTACCCTCAATCAATGACATAATAAGCCAAATATAATAGGACTCACCATTGAGCCTTAAAAAAATATTGTCACTTTGTGATTAACATGCACAAATAAATATAGAACAAAATAAACACAATAAAAATATTCTCAACAAAGTATGTACTAATATCTTAAATTTGTCAAAACAGAGAGTTACATATAGCATTATATTATATTATGTTTGGTGCACAATAATTAAGCTAGTGAATTATTGTTATAAATCAAAGAATCAATAGCACACTAAGAAAATAATAATTCCAATTACACTAAAATAAAATTGCTCACTACCATCACCCCTTTTTCAATTTCCATGTGAACCCAAAATATTTCACACATAAAAACAAAATAAATAAAAAACTTATGTAATAACCAAAACAGTGAGTATACTCATAAATAAAATATAAAATAAGTTTCACATACAAAAGAAAGTATATATAGTCATAGGTGAAAAAATAACAATAATATTAATCATCCACCTTTTTCACAAGTAAAATATAAAATAAATTCCACAATAATTTACCTTATTTCCGAGAGAAAAATAAACACAATTTACTTTCTTTTATTTACTTTGTTTCAATCTTTCAATGGTAGAACATTCATGCTGATAACGTGTTGTAAAACTTAAGAACAAAAGAACAATATAAAGAGGAAGACAATTAGAAGATATAAGACAAGAGGAACAATATAAAATGACTTTTTTTCTTTCAAGTGTTCACCAAATTTCAAGTGTATACAATATATGATCCCTTATGCCTTTATTTATAGTTTAACATAAAAGCATACAAAAGATTAGTCATAAACATGACAATAACATGAATATAATGGAGAAGGTTATGAAAGTGAAAGGTTACAAGAATAATGGTCATAAAAGTGGAGGTTATCTTCATAATGGAGGAAAGTAATGGAGATAATTAGTCATAGTAACTTCTTGGTGTAGTGGATATTCATATCAAAATATTTTATAACATTGTTGATGATAATAAATTTCTTTTGATATTTGGGAAGTGAAAAGGACAAATATCATAAGACTAAGGAAAAAAATATTATGTTTTTTAAAATTGTTTAATTTTACCAGTGGTTGAACTTTTGGTTTATAAATGCCTTCGTCGTTAGCAAATTATTTTGTATAGAGCACCAACGCCTAATGAATGGACTCATGGGTTAAATATTTTGGAGAAAAATGGTCAAAATTTACTAAACTTTAAAGTATAGTCATGTTATATAACTTATAAGGGATGATAAAAATTTATGTGGTTCTTAATTATAATATAAAAGATAAAATGAGAAGATGTGTTTGGATAATGAACAATATTTTCCATAAAAAAATGTCCTGTTTTTTAGAAAATAAGTTGATTTTTTACTTATTTCTAGTGTTTAGTAAGTAAGCAAAAAGATATTATCTCAAGAATATTTATCTGTAGTCTGGCAAAACAATACTATAGGGATGGGAGGGGTGGGGAGAGGGGCCTCGGGATAGGAGTTTGAGGCGTTGGATGGGTGTGGTTGATACAATAAATGTAGAATATCATATATGGAAGTTGTTTTTCCTTAAAGGAAGACATTTTCCTCATTTTAAGCAATTTATTTTAATCAAGAAAATATATTTCAAAAAATTTGTCCTGCCAAAAATGGAAAAATAAGAAATATTTTTTAGATTATTGCTAAGGGCCCGTTTAGACATGCGACATGAAATCAGATTGAATTTGAAGTTTTGTTTGGACATACAATTTGACTTTCTTAAATTGTATTTTTCTCATAAACAAGATATCAAAATATCCTAACACGCCGAATTGGTAAATCACATATATTCATGTTCCTTTTATAAACAAAAATTTGTAATTACAAATTAAACTTTCAAAACACATAATTTTATAAAGATCCTCTAGTCAATAAAAGTAGTAATTAGATATTCTTTAATATAATTCTATTGCATGGTAAGAACAATCTCTTCACACCAAGTATGAGTGTCTTTTTTTTTTTTGTAAAATTTAAAGTAACAAGTTTTTTTTTATTTACATTATAAACTTATCAGTCAAGCTTCATAGTTTTGAAGTCACAATTTAAAATCACAAATCATGTTTTGTGAGGCACTGGTGTAGGGGGGTTAGGCTTGACCCCAAACATGTCCATTAATTCCCAGAAAGGATACAAAGTTGGACGGTGTCATGAACCAACACCTTCTAAGTGAGGTTAAAAGTTTACTTCAACTAGACAAATGTCAACTCTCCTCTATGAGGAGAAGATATGCGAAGAGAAATTGTACTTAGTTAAATCTTTTCATTAACTGTCTTGTAGAAATGGATATATAGGTTAATCCTTTTCTCACCTGCAGTGGGGGTTGTTTTGGTGTAGATGATGATAATTGGAAATGTATGGTCCGTCCAACTTTTTATTTTTTTCGGGAATTAATGGTCATGATTGGGGTCAAGCCTAACCTCTCTCTACATCGGTGACTCACAACCCTTGCTGATGGCTTTAAAAAATGATTCTTTAAAAGGTAATAGACACAAATGTGTCAAATGGAGTACATCTAAAAGGATGTACTCTACCAGTCTTTTTCTATTAAATTAAAAGCAATTGTTATGTAAATATACATCTAAAGAAACCCAAAAAATCAAATTTCTAGTTTAATATTTAGATGTATATTGACGTAACAATTGCTTTTGTCTTAGGATAAAAAGATTGGTAGAGTAAATCATTTTAGATGTACTCCCTCTGACTTATTTGTGTCAATTACCTTTTAAAGAAACATTTTTTCAAGCCATCACCAAGGGTTGTGAGTTACTGGTGTAGAGGGGGGGAAGGGTTAGGCTTGACCCCAACCATGTCCATTAATTCCCAAAAAAGATACAAAGTTGGACAGGGTCATGAACCAACACCTTCTAAGTGAGGTTAAATGTTTACTTCAACTAGACAAATGTCAACTCCCCACCATGAGGAAAAGAAATGAGAAGAGCAATTTTTGTTAGCTAAATCTTTTCATGAACTGTCTTGTAGAAATGGATGTATAAGCTGATCCTTTTTTCACCTGTAGTGGAGGTTGTTTTTGTGTAGATGATGATAGTTTGAAAGGTTTGGTTCATGACCCCGTCAAACTTTGTATCTTTTTTGAAAATTAATGGACATGATTGGGGTCAAGCCTAACTCCCCTCTAAACTGGTGACTCACAACCCTTGGTGAGGGCTTTAAAAAATAATTCTTTAAAAGGTAATAGACATGAATGGGTCAGAGGGAGTACATCTAAATGTACTCTACCTGTGTTTTTCTCTTAAGGTAAAAGCAATTGTTACGTCAATATACATCTAAATAAACACCAAAAAATCAATTTTTAGGTCAATATTTAGATGTATATTGACGTAACAATTGATTTTGACTTAAGATAAAAAGATTGGTCGAGTACATCCTTTTAGATGTACTCCCTCTGACTTATTTGTGTCAATTACCTTTTAAAGAATCAGTTTTTAAAGTAATTACCAAGGATTGTGAGTCACTGGTGTAGAGGGTGGGGGTTAAGCTTGACTCTAACCAGGTCCATTAGTTCCCATAAAAGATACAATGTTGGACGGGGTCATGAACCAACACCTTCTAAGTGAGGTTAAAAGTTTATTTCAACTAGACAAATGTCAACTCCCCACCATGAGGAGAAGATATGAGAAGAGCAATTTTTGTTAGCTAAAGATTTTCATTAATTGTCTTGTAGAAATGGATGTATAGGCTGATCCTTTTCTCACCTACAATGGAGGTTGTTTTGGTGTAGATGATGATAGTTGGAAAAGTTTGGTTCATGACCCCGTCCTACTTTATATCATTTTTTGGGAATTAATGAACATGATTGGGGTCAAGACTAACCCCACCCCTTCTACACCAGTACCTCACAACCCTTGGTGATGGCTTTAAAAAATTATTTTTAAAAGATAATAGACACAATTGTGTTATAGGGAGTACATCTAAAAGGATGTACTTTACCCGTCTTCTAAAAGGATGTACTCTACCCGTCTTTTTCTCTCAAGTTAAAAGCATTTGTTTCGTCAATATACATCTAAATAAACCCCAAAAAATCAAATTTCTAGATCAATATTTAGATGTATATTGACGTAACAATTGCTTTTGACTTAAGATAAAAAGATTGGTAGAGTAAATCATTTTAGATGTACTCCCTCAGACCTATTTGTGTCAATTAGCTTTTAAAGAATCATTTTTTTAAGTCCATCACCAAGGTTTGTGAGTCACTGATGTAGAGAGGGTTAGGCTTGACCCCAACCATGTCCATTAATTACCAAAAAACAATAAAAAGTTGGACGGGGTCATGGACCAACACCTTCTAAGTGAGGTTAAATGTTTACTTCAACTAGAAAAATGTCAACTCCCCACCATTAGGAGAAGATACGAGAAGAGCAATTGTAGTTAGCTAAATGTTTTCAATAATTGTCTTGTAGAAATAGATGTATAGGTTGATCATTTTCTCACTTGCAGTGGAGGTTGTTTTGGTGTAGATGATGATATTTGGAAAGGTTTGGTTATGACCTGTCCAACTTTGTATCTTTCTAGGGAATTAATGAACATGGTTGGGGTCAAGCGTAACCCCGCCCCTCTACACCAGTGACTTACAACCCCTGGTGATGGCTTTAAAAAATAAATTTTAAAAGGTAATTGCCACAAATGGGTCAGAGGGAGTATATCTAAATAAATTCTACCAGCATTTTTCTCTTAAGTTAAAAATAATTGTTACGTCAATGTACATCTAAATAAACACCAAAAAAACAAATTTCTAGGTCAATATTTAGATGTATATTGACGTAACAATTGCTTTTGACTTAAGATAAAAAGATGGGAAAATTGTATGAAATAGCAAACTATTAGTTCAAATTAAATGTTATAGTCATAGTTTATTTTAATTGTAATTCGCAGCAAACATCCATTTTTTTGCCATCTGATTCGATAAACAATTAGCCATTTTATACATTTCGGTATAAAATGTATAAAATGCGTTTGTGTTTGTATAAAGCGAGAGAAAAGTGTATATACATATACTAATACATATTCTTTTATCCTATACACTTATAATTATACAAATACAGATCTTATTATACAAATTACAATGTATAAATGAATTTATATACAAAACTGAACAATTTGTATAAAATTGGATGTTGGTAGCTACAAATCAAAAGCTCCATAGCAAATATAAAATTTGTTGTGGAGCGCAATTATGCAAACTATTGCTATAACATACAAATATAATTTTTATGTTTGTTATATGTGAAAGTTGCTCTAAAATGATTGGTAGAGTACATCCTTTTAATGTACTCCCTCTGACCTATTTCTGTCAATTACCTTTTAAAGAATCAATTTTTAAAGCCATCACCAAGGGTTGTGATTCACTGGTGTAGAGGGGGTGGGGGTTATGCTTGAGCCCAACCATGTCCATTAATTCCCAAAAAAAGATACAAAGTCTGACTGGGTCATGAACCAACACCTTCTAAGTGAGGTTAAAAGTTACTTCAACTAGACAAATGTCAACTCCCCACCATGAGGAGAAGATATGAGGAGCAATTTTAGTTAGCTAAATATTTTCATTAATTGTCCTGTAGAAATGGATCTATAGGCTGATCCTTTTCTCACCTGCAGTGGAGGTTATTTTGATGTAGATGATGATAATTTGAAAGGTTTGGTTCATGACCCCATCCAACTTAGAATCTTTTTTGGGAATTAATGGACATGGTTGGGGTCAAGCTTACCCCCCTCTCTACACCGGTGACTCACAACCCTTGGTGATAACTTTAAAAAAATAATTTTTTTAAAAAAGTATATATATATATATACTTGTTTTAATTTGATACAAAAAATTGTACTATGTATTAAAGCGAACTATGTATATAATATAAATATATTACATAATGTATAAAAATAAGTTTTATATGCAATATAAATGTATTATATGTGTCTTAAAATGTATTAGGTTTGTTTTGGTAAAAAATCTATAATATGTATTAAAAGTGAATTATATAAATGTATTAAATTCAAATAGCTATAAATGATAAATATATTTTTAAATATGATATATTTATGTGAGTTTTTCTATTCAAGGCTTCCATTGCCAAGCCCAAACATAATAACAATAATAATAACATACATAATGAAATTTGGGGAAGATAATGTGTATTAGGGTTGCGCATCGGTCGGTTCAGTTCGGTTTTATGTGTTATTGGTTCGGTTTATCGGTTTTCGGTTTGTAAATACGTCAAACCGATAACCAAAGCAATAACTTATTTCTTATCGGTTTTTGGTTAATCGGTTTATGGTACTTAATGGTTTGGTTTTCAGTTTAACCAATAAAAAAATACTCATATATATTATATACACGATAAGAAAATTTTCATATAAACCATATGATTTTTCCAGCATTTGGCATGAAAATAATAATCATAAAATTAACAATCATTTTTCTTGCAAGTTTAGACACTAGACACATTCAAAGGAAAAAGTGTGAAAGTAACAATCGTTTAACTATTAACAAAAAGTGTGAAAGTAATCATTATTTAACCATTAACAATAAGACTAGTAAATTTAGTATAGTCTTATTGGATTATCAGTTTAACCATTAACAAAAATCATAAAACCAGAAACCGAACCAATAACCCAATAAAAAAAATTACAAAACCGTTTAAAAACCGTTAGCCCAATAACCCAATATCAATAAACCAATAGTATTTTTTTCGGTTCGGTTTATTGGTTAAATCGGTTTTTGCACACCCCTAATGTGTATGCAACTTTATTCTACTCTATAGGTTAGAGAGATTGTTTTCGATAGACCATTATCTCAAGTAAGCATATCAAACAAGTAGGAAAAGAAAATATAATAAAGAATATCAATAACAACAATAAATATACCATAACTTTTTTTAAAAAAATAAAAATAAAACTCAAGTGTGAACATACCTATTTTTTTGGATTACTATTTAAATTTAAGTCATATTTGCAATGCGTAAAAATTATAAGTTTATCTATTTCAAAATAATTTTAAACATGCAATGTCTGAAATTTCTTTAGACATAAATGAAATTTCACTAAGTATGTTATTGTTATGGTAATAAATTATTATGTTTTCCCAATAGTACAATCACCCCACAGTGCATGTATCATGACTTACATCGTTAGGGAAACAATAAAATAATTCTTACAAAAAAATAATAAATGAAATTAATTAAATATAAATTGATTAGGTAGACAAAATCTAATCCAAAGCGATTGCTAAACCTCTACCACAAATAAAATCATATAGTTTATGGATATAAAATTGAAGTAGATAAAAAATTTCAACTATATATTCATAAAGCTTAATATTAGGCATTGGTAAACAAAATTAAAAATATGGAGAGATTCATTGCCATTGTAGATATGTCCAACAGGTTCCAAGGACAATCCCTCACTTCATGTGCAAAACATGTTAATGGTAAAAAATCATATTTCCTCCATTTCAATTTATCTGACAGTGCTTGAATTTCGAGTTTTTTATCTTAATTTTTCAAACATTTTTAAAAATATTTTGGATTGTTGACTTGTATAATACTTTTCACATAATTTCTATATTAAAATTCATGACTAAATTAAGAAGTTTGACTTTCGAAATTAAGTGTAAATTGGGACAGAGGAATAAGTAGAACTTAAATCCTTTAATAGCTCTGAATTTTAATGTATTAATTCAACTTAACATTTCAGGTAATGTTGCAGAACAAAGTGTGGGTGTAAGTTTCCTCCTCCTTCAATTTATCTAATATGTTGTATAAAAGAGAAAAAGATTTAAATTTGCCTTTGTGGTTTTTTTTTTTTTTAAAAAAAATTGTTTACTTTAACCATTTATTATATTGTTGATTCATATATACTCTTGTCGTTAGAAAATTATTTTGTATATATCTTTGAAACTAATAGATCTCTAACGTGTAATGAGTGGACTCATTTGTCAATATTTTAGAGAAAAAATGGTCAAAATTTACTATTCAACTTTAGAGTATAGTTTAAAATTACCCTCATATTATGAATTAGCTCTATAAGGGATCATAAACATTTATTCGACTATAAATCATTTTACTAAAGATAAAATAAGAAACTTAGAGTGTGCTTGATTTGAAGGAGAATATTTTTTTATAAAATTTTTTTTTTGTGAAAAACAAGTAGATTTTTTTACTTATTTCTAGTGTTTGGTAAGTAAGCCAAAAAAAAAAATGTTATCTCAAATGCATTTTGTAATGGTCAAGGGATAGAGGTTGGAGGCATTGGGTGCATGGGAAGATACTGTCACGACCCAGCCTGTTGTGATTGATACCCACACTAATCCTCCGGTGGGAGAACAATTACTACAACCCAACTAAGCAACTTAACGAAAAACTAAATATTTAAAGGTACGAAAGCAGCGCAGGTTTAAATGATGGATAGAAACGGAGTTCCCATAAACTCCAAAGGTTTTAAATAAACAATTAAACAAACTATTGCAGAAGTCAACCCCTAGAACCTGAAAGTCATTGTATCAAAACTCTACCAATCAACAAGCCTAAGGAAAGGGGGTGCAACCCCGTAACTAAACATATGAATAAATCTAACTATAGAGTCTGAGTCCGAAAAGAATGGACTAAACAATAGAGGACCCATGACTGCCTGAAAGAACTGGCTCACTCTTGAATTCGGTCTCGATCAGTGATCTCCTAACTGAGGTCTGTCAGTAGCCGCCTGAAGATGTCCTGTACTCAACAAAGAACGAGCAAATGCAGTATCAGTACACAACCACGGTGTACTGCTAGGATCACGCGACTACTCTAGTAAGCGAAATACAAGCAGGAAATTACAACACAGTAACCACATATACAGAATACATAGTTCAATTAGCTTTTCAGGAGCAACATATAATTTCTCAATATCAATGACAGATAGACATGACATAATAATCACAAGTGGTTCTCTCATGGAATCCATACCCAAACTGTTAGTGTGTCGGAACGTGACACCCGATCCAATGTATGTGTCGGAACGTGACACCCGGTCCAATATATGTTTCAAAATGTGACATCCGATCCAATGTATGTATCGAAACGTGACACTCAATCCAATCAGCACAACCACAAATCACAACCACATAATATTGAATAATACATATAGTCACATGGTCAAGTATCAGTTCATGGCATGTAGTTGTTCGCACATAATCATTTCATTAAATTCGATTCACATTTCATGACTCATATACACACATGCATACAATGAAGCAATTATCCGACATATATCATACAAACAGGAAATCGAACCATCACCTACCTCGAAACCAAGCTTGAATCCTCCTAAGACACTTGAGCCTTCCCTTTCCGGATTCTTTCTGCTTGTTCTTGATCTTAACACAAGTAATTAACGCAAGGATCAATGCACAAGGCTTAATTTATCCAGATTATAATCAAACTATCAATCCAAGGACAAACCCAAGATCCTAATATTCAACTACGGCTTTTCCCACCATCAACTTTAGGCTAAAACCCTCTCCCAACGATAATTACCCAAGATTCTAAGTCCTAGGAATCGAAATACTGATTAAGGGAGTAATTTCCTTACCTTTAGCACTAGAAGTTGTGGAAAGCTGTCAAGAATCTCCATGGGTCGTCTCTTAGCTCTCAAGAATGAAGTTTTGCAGAAAATAACGATTTTGGAGTTTTTCCCGACTTAAGTTCACGACTGACCCGCCACAATGGACCTCAACCCGCCACAACGGCCTCGCCATAGCGGCCCCGCCCCGGCGGCTTGCACGAAGACAAAAACTCAGAATTTGAGTTTCAAGCTCTCATTTCACAACACACCTTCAAATTGGGACGTTCTAAAACTATCCTTTCACACCAAGATCAGTTTCAGGAGTTCTACTGCCCCGAATTCGATTCCATAAAGTCGTACAACCTCCTTAACGTCTTGGCTATCCATTCATGTGATCAAATTCATAATTAAACCCCCCATTCATTACCAGATTTCCCTAGACGTCACCTGAATCAGATTTTGTCCAAGATTGGCCTAGGCTAGAAATTTCCAAGTCACTACTCAAAAGTTTTCTGGCCCAAATTCTTTCTCCATTGGCTTTTCCATAACGACGGAAATAGGTCATTACAGATACAATAAATATAGAATGCTAGTTATAGAAATGGTTTTGTCTTAAAGGAAGACATTTTCCTCATTTATATATTTAAGCAACTTATTTTCTTCGAGAAAATACATTTCAAAAAAATTGTCCAGCTAAACATGGGAAAATAAGAAAATATTTTCTAGATTATTGGTAAGGGCCTATTTGGACATGTGATATATAATCAGATTGATATAAAGTTGAAGTTTTGTTTGGACATGTAATTTGATTTTCTTAAGTTATATTTTTCTCATGAACATCAACACCCCCCCCCCTCCCCACCCAAAAAAGAAAACAACATGCAAACCCCACAAGTTGTGAAAATTATCAAAATTTTCCTAATGTTTATACAATATTACCAAATGAGCAAACAATAATTCATAATCAAGTTATCAAAATATTCAAACATGATGAATAATTGATAAATCACATATATTCATATATTTTCTATAAACTTTTAAATACACGTAGTTTTATAAAGATCCACTAATCAATAATAATAGTAATAAGTTATTCTTTAATATAATCTTATCACATGGTAAGAATAACCTCTTCAAGTATGAGTCTTTTTTGACAAATTTAAAATTTATGAGTCTATTTTTTTTTTACATAATATAATTTATGGGTCAGGTTTTACAATATAAAAGATTTGAAATCGTGATTTAAAATTCCAAATCATGCATTTTGGAGATTTGAGATTCGAAATCATGAATCCGAATTACATGTCCACACACTATTTGAATTCATGACTTCATATTATATGTTGAAACGCAAGCTAAATATAAAAAATGACATTTCTTAACGAACTAAAAACAAATAAAGTTATGTCATAAAAATTGGTAATAATATGTCTAAGATGTATGGATAAAAAAACACATTTTTTTTTCATGAAATATAATTTTGTAGCTAATAAAGATCAATTTCTTGAAATATTACAGGGAAATGAAACAGGAAACACACAAGGACCAGCGTTACATGAAACAAGAGCTAAAACATCAACACCTCCGGTGAAACCAGCTACTCCTAAAACTGGTTGAATTATTAATTACTTCCACCGTCCTGATTTATGTTATGTAATTTGACTTATTATAAAATTTAATAAATAAAGAAAAATCTATAAATTAGGTTTTCTTATATATATGGGGTGGTTAAGAAAAATCTACAGATATAAATATTGAGTTTGTTATATTCGGAAAAAATTTGCTTATATTTTTCTCAATTTATGTACCTATAGTATTTGTTTCTAAAGAAAATTCGATTCTTCCATACCTTAACTTCTTTTCTTTTTCTTCATTATATAGTCCTATTTTTCTAACAAAAGAAGTGTATTATACATATAAAACTAACCATTAAACTTTTCTAATAAAGGTGACTCCATATTTAAGGGGATACGAACCCGAGATATTTTTATTAAAAATGAAAAAGTACTTATCACTCTATCACAAACTTTGTTCACCCGGACTCGAAGGTTCCACGGTGCATATACATTCCCCCATCCCCATGCAATTCCAAAACCACAATCACTTTCGCTTACAAAACAATTCATTGAATATGAATTGTGGTAAACTGATAAGGACTGCTCCATATTTTATATTTTATACTTAAATTAGAAATTTGAATTTAATCGAATACAGATAAAAAAACAAAGCACATCATCTAATATAAAGGCAGAGCCAATTAAAAATTACACAATTTATATATAATTAAATATTTTTTTATATTTATATAATAAATATTAAACTCTTTTTAATTACTCGTTCATTTGTTTACTTATATTAAAACTTCTTAGTGAAAATTATGACCGTGGACCGTTTCGATGTACTCTCCAACCAATACTTTCTTTTTAGGCTTTAATTATTTCACCATCCAATAATTCTCTCTCATTGAGTCATCCTTGTCATTTATCCACACAATTCTCTCTCATTTGAAAAGTATGTTAAAGAAGCATTGAACATCCACGTCTTCTCTACTTTTCTCATCCAATAACTATACAACATCTTACACCAGACATACCTTTTTTAGACGTGGACTCTTCACAATCACCACCAAAACCTAACTCCACACTCCACCCCCCTCAACATGACTCTTTAAACAAAATAGTCCACTCAAGTTTAGGGATGTGTAATTTTAGTCCAATTGATAAAACTCCCAAACGGAATATCATTTAAAACTAATCGAAATGTGTAAATATAGTATTTTATAATTAGATTTGTAATATGACTAAAAATATTGACATATGTTGTGTTTGTCCTGAGTTCATTGATATATTTTTTAGTATAATATTAGGAGATCATACCATTATACATCCTATTATTTCGATTTTATTTATTCAAATGTCTTGGAAATGCCATTGAGAAATATATAAATCACTCATTTTGTGTCAATGGTAATCAGATGTCTCTTCAATTGAAAGCTTCAAGTCTTGCATTAAATTAAGGAAAAAAACCTTCTTAATTAATTTCTTTTTCAATCAAAGTATAACTTTTGAGAAAACTGAATGAACCGATTAAAATCGAAATTCTAAAAAGTCAACTTTATGTTAATTTAATTTAGTATATAAATTTAAATAAAAAACCAAACCAATCTGAATAATTCGACACAGTAATACAATAAGGATCAAAATAGAAGAGCGTCAAAGTTATAGGACTATTTGAGTTAAATTAATATTATTCCATGCATCTAAAAATAAGCCCAATTTTCTCTCTCTCTCTCTCCCACTTTTCAGGAATCATCTCTTAGATTCTTCAATGGCCTTGAGAGCTGGACCGGTTTTCTGTGAGCTTAAACCACAAACTCAGAAGGCTGAACCGGCCGGTTTTATGCCGGTTCAGAAGTTGAGAGTGTCAGAACCGGGGCAGGAGAATGGGAAAATCATGTTGCAGCCTCGATTGACTACTTTAAGATCATTCGGGTCGGACCCTGTCGGAGTGATCAAGACGAAGAACGGAGGTTTTAATGGCGAAGATAATGAGGTTTCGCCTTTTTTCGCAGCGCTATCGGATTATATTGAAAGCTCTAAGAAGAGTCATGATTTTGAAATTATATCTGGTCGACTTGCCATGGTAATTAACTTCCTCAATTTTCTGATTTTTTCCTTTAACATGTCCTTATATAAAATATTAACTAGAAGAAGTTTTTTTTTTTT
>JAJOOS010010291.1:0-22288 GCA_029582725.1 Solanum chiquidenum
ACAAAATCAACAGTTCATTTTACCAAATTGTTTTGGTCATAAAACAAGAAACTTAAATCAAGAACATTATACCAAGATATCAAGCCTGCCAAATTTTGTCTTAATAAATTCAGCCAAAGAATCAATACTAGATTTATCCACAACATCAAGCTGATGAAACACCACATTTTCAGCCAAACCAAAGCCTTTAAGTTTCTCCAAAGCTTCAATCCCTCTCTTCTCATCTCTAGCACCCAAAATCACCAACACTCCATGAGAAGCTAGCTGCCTACATATTTCAAATCCAATCCCTTTGTTTGCCCCTGTAACTACTGCATACCTGCACTCAAATCAACAAATCAATTTATGTGACGCAGTTTGAATCGACACCAAATTTTAAAAACAAACAAACAGACTTTTAAAATTACAGTCTAAAACATGTTTAAAACTTGTAATAATAAAAACTTTACTTAGGTAAAATAGAAAATTAAAATGATTTTTATTTTTTTTAGATACGTAAAACAGATAAAGAAAATTGTGACACATAAATCAGATAAAAGGGTATATAGTAAAATACTTTGTGGCTCTGCCTTCTGCCATTGAGAATAGTTTTGGTTATCCTTTTAGTTAATTGCTTTGTTAGCTCATGTTCCAATGAGATAATATATATAGATGGCTATGACAAAATATGTCAAAGTGGTTATCCACGTGTATGCATTTGTAACTTCACAAGGGAACAGAAGTAAGATCCTGTTAGAGATTTGATAAAAGTATTTTATTCTATTTAATAAAGTGAAATTTGTTATCACTAGTCTAGAAATATCCAATTAATTAATTTTAAAGTATTAATTAGGGAAAAACATTTAAGTTAGGTTGATTTTGTTAAAACATTTCAATTCCTTTATGAATTTATGTCAAAAAAATAAGGGAAAAAAGTCTGAAATATATCTGAACTTTGATCAATATTGCTATAACAATATTGAACTTTGGAAATAGCCTTTTACCTCTGCACTATTTAATAGTGTATTTTAAAGATATATATGTGTCTACGTGAACATCATAAATATTGCATAATTATAAATAGTAATGTGTCCACGTGGGTATATATATACCTTTAAAATACACTATTAAATAGTGCAAGAATAAAGTATCTTTCATAAAATTTAGTATCGTAACAATAATTTCGATCAAAATTTAAAGTATTTTTCAAACACTTTTCCCTAAAAATAAAGTATAAGTAAAGCATCTTTGTATTCAAGTGCTTTTCTAATAGGAAAAAGAAATGATGGATAAGAATATAAAGTTACTTTTCACATTGTAGTCTAGTTTCAATGTAGGGCGTTGTCATTTTAAATAAGATCACAAGAGTTAGTTTTATAATTATGATTTCAATGTGGGACTCATAAAGTTACTTCTTATTTTAGTTTCAGTATTACAAACTATACAAAAAGTAGCAAGTCCTTTAGTGCAACCAAATCCCAACTACAAGCAGATTGACATAAAGTCATAAATAGATCACAGATGCAAATAACAACATATTGAGTGAAATTTTATAAGTAAGGTTTGAAAAAAAATTGTATATACAGTGTTGTCTGTAAAAATAGGTCGAGAGAAGCATAATAACAAGTATTGAAAGGAACATTAATAAATAAGTCATGCTACAAATAAAATAGAAAAATACAGTAACAACAACAAATAATATGACTGCCTTAGTAAAAATATAACAAGTAATAATAAAATTGATTACACAAATACAACAAATGCAAAACTAGTCTTTCAATCGGCTCATGTTGACTGGATAATTATCGATAAAGACCAATGTAGAATGTCACTAGCGGAACTTGTTTTTTACACTTTCCATAGAAAAGTCATTTTCAAATTTGTTTTCCTACGAAAAATATGTTTTTAATAATTTTGATTACAAAAACAAGACATATGCAATAGATAATCAAATACTTTTTTAACTTGCATATTACAAATTACAATTTACAATTTATACATTATAACATGTTCCTCCATAACTTTATCCATGAACCTATATTTCTCGGCTCCGATAATATGGTTGAATAAGCCGGATCCTCTTCAAACCAGTATTATTACAAAATTAATACGAATATAATAATATTTTAAAAAAAATTCGAGCAACATAGCTATGATCACGGGGTTCTCAATTTGATTAGAAAGGTGAGAATTCTTTCCTAATGTAGTAGTTTCCTGCTGGACCTCCTTGAGGTAAAAGAGCAAGCCAAACAGAACTTTGAGCACCCTCTTCAACAGTTAATGTGCCACAATTGCAACATATATCAGTTTTCACATAACCTGGGCAAACACAATTTATGAGAAAATTTGGGTGTTTCTTATCCAATATTCTTGTGTCAGCTTGTTGTTTACAGTACTAAAAATAGATATTCGATATATATTATAAAATTATTGATATGCAATTAGATAAAATACCTTGAACTTTTCATCAGAGGAGGAGACATTGACAATACGTGGTGAATCAGATAATTGAAGAAGAGGTAATAATTTTTGTATCACCCATTTTGCACCATATATAGTAATCTACTTTTATCTTCTCAAAGAATAAGTTTTGCTGCAATAAGACCAACACAAAATTATTTCATTTCAAATGGGATAAAGAATATACTCAAGAAATTCACACAACTATAGATAAAATGGATTTTGGGCCTAATTAAACTCCAAATTTCCTTGTCTCATTGATGTGAGATTCAACACCCCAGTCTCACGCCTGTTTGGTATGTGAACAATTTAAATGGTATACGAAAATATATCGAAGACGCACAAAATAGAAATTAATTCGAGCAAGAGGCAAGATTTTTGAATTTTTGTTATTGATGTAATTATAATTAAAAATTGTAGACAATTAAATTTGCAGTTACTTTTTATTTCTTAATTTGTCTAATTCACTTCAATTTGAATCAACTATGTTTTAATATTGGCTTTATAAGTTTTTCTTCAATTCTTTGAGATGTTTTATTAAACGTTTCAAGCTCAAACTAATTAGATTATCAAATAATTAAATTTAAAAAATGGAAAAGGGCCTGATATACCCCTCCACTTTGCCATTAGGAGATGATATGCCCTCGTTATGAAAGTAACTCATATATACCCTTACCGTTATACAAACGGCTCACATATATCCCTACCGTTACAAAGTGAGCTCACATATACCCTCCATTTAACGGAAGTGAAAAATTAGTTTTAAATTTATATTTTTGACTTTTAATTTTCTTAAAAATTATTTAGGGGTATATATGATTCTTCTAGCAAAGTTTAAGGTAAATTTTAATCTTTTTCATACATAAATTATTTTTTGACTTCTTTTATTATAATTATTTGAGTTTCTTATTCTTATTCTTATTTTTTTCTTTCATTCCTTAGTGTAAAGAAAAAAATTAAAACTATTCTTTTGTGGCTATATTATAATTTAAAACTATTTTTTTGTCTATATTGTAATTTAATTTTTGTGTTTGAAGAAAAAAATTGGCCATCTATAATAGGTTTTACAAGAATATTAGTGAAACATAAATAAATTTGTCCATCAAAATAATAAATTTAAATTAGTCATTGAAACAAAAAAAAAGTCAAAAATATATATATGTTTGAGGAGGATCAAATATAATCATATGGGATTATATTATTTTATTTTAAAAATAATATAAAATTAAACTAAATTAATTTTTTTTCATTTCCATTAGAGGAAAAGGGTATATATGAGCCATTTGTATATAAGTAGGGGTATATATGAACCACTTTCATAACGAGGGGTGTATCAGTTCTAAATGACAAAGTTGAGGGGTATATCAGACCATTTTTCGTTTAAAAAATATTGTCTTAACTTTGAATGTCTTCTGAAGGTTACAATCACTATAATATTATTTTTTCTAATTAAAAATATTACGAAATATCATATAATTATAAGTAAAAAAAAAAAACTCTAATTGGCATATTCAATGAAGCGGTCTTAATTAAAAAAATAAAAATAAAAATGAAGCAGTCTTAATTTTATTTTTAAAACACTTTTAGAATAATTTTGATAGTTTATGTAACAGTTGATTATATTAAAAAAGTTTTAAAAACTATAATCAATAAAAGAAAATTAAATATTTGTGTTGTTATGTAATGTACAATAATGTGTGTGTGTATATATATATATTTATTTATTTTATTTTATTAATTATTTTTATTATTATTATTATTTTTTCTTACAAAATATTACAAGAAATGTTATACTGTCAATTGAAAAAGAAAAATTAATTATTAAATTATAATCAATTACAATATTTTTTTTAGAATTTATGAGAATAAAATATATTTAAAATATTAAATAAATCTAACTCCATTTTTTGTGTAAGTTTCAGTTGTTTAAGCATTTTTTTTCTAGATTTTGGTTTGTTTCCCATTTTTGTTACTTTCAAGTTGCTGCCTATTTTAGATTTTTCTTGCCAATATGTTTTATGTACTGGGTAAGATTTCGTCTGTGATTTAAGCATTTTTTTTTTAGATTTTGGTTTATTTTGCAGATTTTGATTTGTTTTACATTTTTGTTTCTTCCAAGTTGCTGTCTATTTTAGATTTCCTTGTCAATTCAAGTATTATTAGTTCTTGCATAAGATAATTCTAGGTATTATTAAATCTTGCATAAGGCTTTTTTCGTTTCTGGTTTAATCATTCTTTTCAAAATTTGATTTGTTTCCCCTTTTTGTTTGTTTCGAGTTGCTGCCTATTGAAGATTTCCTTGTCAATTTAGGTATTATTAGTTCTTGCACTTATGTTTTATGTATGGTATAAGTTCTCATTCATGTTTAAGGATTTTTTTCCAGATTTTGGTTTGTTTCCCATTTTTGTTTCTTGTTTCTGGTGGGATTTGATCCAGACCTCATTGCTAAAATTGAACTTCTCTTTGGTTGCTTTTAATGTGCTCTTAATGTTTTAACTCTCTAAAGAATTCATAACTCTCTAAAAAATTCTTATGAATTTGCTCTTAATGTTTTAACTCTCTAAGGAATGAATATATGTGGTACAAATTCCTATTATGGCCTATGTTGAATAGGCTATGTTGAATAGGTACAAGATCCTCTTATGGCATATTTCTTAGGGGACCCGTCTTCCTTCAAATTTATTCCTATGGAGTTGCTATTAATGTTTTAACTCTCTACGGAATATATGTGGTACAAGTTCCTTTTATGGCCTATGTTGAATATATGTGATACAAAATCTTATAATGACATATGTTCTGAGATATTCGTTTCTTTCAAATTCTTATAGTGGTGTACTGGCAAACAATATATAGGACTCGGAATAATATGGCCTATGTTCTGGGTGATTCGTCGTCTTTCAACTTCTCATATATAGTGGTGTACTGTATATAGGATTCGAAATAATATATCCTATGTTCAAGATTCGTCGTCCTTTCAATTTCTCATAGTGGTGTACTGGCAAACAATTTATAGGATTCGAAATAATATTCGGCACAATAAGTTACTTGTTCATAATTAAATACAAAATCTCTTTATAAATGTTTGTATTTAAAAGGATTCTATGTTATAGCTAGAGCAATCAAAATAGACTTGGCCTGCTAGATCGATACAACCCAACCCTTAAATTAAGTAGGGCTGGGCCTAATTTTTTTGATCCATTTAGGAACGGGCCTTTTTAGCCCAGGCTCATTTGGCCCGCTAGCCTCGTAGGCCCAATCCGAAAGCCTCAGAGGCCAGCCCGTGGGATATAAATATTTAAAAATATTTTTTATATACATTTTTAGTAGTGTTTTATTTGTAAAGTTTTTATCAATAAATATTTTAAAAAATAAAAAATCAAGTCTTTTAAACTAGCTAATTTTTTGTGGGAGGAATGGTGGAATGATCAACATTTTTCCGCTAAATCTTACGTTGACTATTATGTATTTTTGTAAGTATTTATCGAAGTGTGTGATTCATAAATGTATTTTTGTAAGTATTCACCGAAGTGTGTGATTCATAAATGAAAATTTATATGTATTGATGTCGTGTTCATAGACGTCAATGTCCGATAATCTTAGATACTCTTTCTAAGAGAGTAACATTGTTCATTTTTTGGTTGAATGGCAAACCCGTCCCAACCCATAGCCCGCTTAGGGATGAATTGTGATGCTATTTTATAGACCCTTTAATTAAAAGGGTCAACCCGTCCCAACCCATTTAACTCTCTAGCCTGTTAGGATTGAGTTGGGTTGGGTTTGTTTTACTTTTTACTATAATTGTTTATATTTAAAATTAAAGGACTCTCTATAACTCTGTTTTTAAGAAATAGAAGTTTAAACTATTTATTTTTTTGCAATCACTTTGAGAGAGCTCACGGTACCACATTTGTAGCTGAAAATAGTTTCAGCTAAAAATGTTGACTATGCATGTGTTCTAACTAGGGTAAAGTTACTAAATCTATTATAATATTTAATTGTTAAATAAATTGTCTTAATTTTGATTTTTTTTTTTTAATTATTGTAGAATGATGGCTTAAGTAGTGTCCACTGGAGTTCGATTTTCCAGTTTCTATATGCCTCTGTTTCCGAAGCATCATATAGGTATACAGTACTTAATAAATCATGCTACAAATAAAGTAGAAAAAAACAGCACCAATAATAAATAATACGATAATTGAAGAATAAAAACAGCAGCAATAATAAATAATACAATAATTGAAGAATAAAAACAAGTAATAATAAAATTGATTATACAAACACAACAAATGCAAAACTAGTCTTTCAATCGACTCATGTTGACCGAATAATTATCGATAGAAGATCAATATGGAATGTCACTAGTGGAACTTATTTTTTTACATGTTCAATAGAAAAGTCATTTTCAAATTTTGTTTTCCTAAGAAAAATATGTTTTCTAAATATTTTGACTACAAAAACAAGACATACAATAGATAATCCAACAATTTTTAATTTATGTATTACAAATTACAATTTACAATTTATACATTATAATATGTTCCTGCATAACTTTGTCCATGAACCTATACGAAAATAGGGTCATCGGATATGTCGGATCCTCTACAGACTATGTATTTAATAAAAAATCTAATACGAATATAGTAATACTTTTTAAGAAGTCCGAGCAGCATAGATCACGAGATTCTCAATTTCATTAGAAATGGGAAAGCTCTTTTCTAATGTAGTAGTTTCCTGATGGACCTCCTTGAGGTGAAAGAGCAAGCCAAACAGGACCTTGAGCACCCTCTTCAACAGTTAATGTGCCACAATTGCAACATAAATCAATTTTCACATTTAGTGCTGCTTTTGATAGAACATAAGCAGATACAGTTGTTGGCCAATTTTTTATTTCTAGCAAACCCTCCTTAAAATCTTTGAGAAAAACATTCAAAACTTCATCCACTTTGTCTTCTGTTAGATTATCACAATCATTTAAGACTCCAATAGCCCATTCATTGCGTACTTTCTGAAACAAAACATCGTGTCAGCTTTTCTTGTTTACTGTATTAAAAATAGATGTTTGTGATATGACGTGTTATAAGATTGATATGCACTTAGATAAAATACCTCTAATTTTCCACCAGAGGAGGAGACATTGACAATACGTGGTGAATCAGATAATTGAAGTAGAGGTAATAATTATTGTATCATCCATTTTGCACCATAGTAATTTGTTTTTATACATTCTTCAGCTATATCAATAGTTTGAGTGGCTACCTTTATCTTCTCAACGAATAAGTCTTGCTGCAATTAAGACCAACACTAGATTATTTCATTTCAAATGGGATAAAGAATATACTCAAGAAATTCACACAACTATAGGTAAAATGGCCCTCGCGCCTAACTCAACTTCAAATTTCCTTGATGTGAGACTTAACACCTCAGTCTCACGCCTAGAACTGGATATTTGGTACATGGACAATTTAATATGATAAATCATAGATTGTAAATTGGAATGTGTTTTGTTTTAATACCATGTAAAAAAATAAATTTCAATTCTAATTCAACCTCAAAAGCTAGTTCATGATGAGGGGATCAGGATACTCGAGTCTATCTCATCCCACAAATGTGAGAATTAACACCATAAAATTGAAAGTAGATTCTTTTTTTTCTTTTATATGGGTGAAAAAAAATTCTATATCTATATATAAAGGAGAAACATAGAGAAGGTGATGTGACACCTCTCTATGACCTCCATTCATATTTGACTTTTTTCTCTCTGTTTTTTTACCTTTTTTTTTCTTCATTATTTAATTATTTTATTTTTAATATCTCAAAAAGTTTTCACATTCAATTACTCAACTTTTCACCTACCACTATAATATATATTTAATATCTTTAATAAAATAAAAAAATAACTACCAATAACTCACACCTCTTCAACTTATAATCTTAATAATATTCATAACTTCTTTTTTTTTAATCTTCATAACCCCCAAAGTTAAATTTATTAGTTTATGACACCTTATGATATTCCTCCTCTTTTTCTATATAAATTCATATTTTGTAGCAAGAAAAATTTCATTCAAAGTTATTTTTTCACTTCTCTATTACCATATCATACATTAGGGTGAGGAAGAAATGCTAATCATCACATCATATGATTGCTTTCAACAAAGTCGTAAAGAATCTATGGGTAAAAGTGCTTCTTTTAATTTTTTAAATTATATTTTTTACATTAATAATTTATGTGATGTTATTTCTTTTGTTTAGTCAATTTAACTAATCGAAGAAACTAAATTGAATAAACTCAATCCAAATAAAATCATGAAGTAACTAACAATTTCATAATATGCTATTTGTGCTTGTAGGATGGAGAAGAAGGTTGAGGAAGATTCAAAAGTAGAGAAAATTGTGAATTTTGGAAGAAGATAATGTAGAGTCTTACAATAAAATTATTATTATAATAATTTGATCTTTTTAGTTTTTTCTTTCCTATTCTCTATATTTCATTTATGTACTTTATTGAAGAATTTAAAATAAAAAGATTTTTTTTCTTTTTCTTTTATATGATTAATGTTGTACATACATAATTCATTAGGTTAAATTATGGTTCGTTCTTCTGAATTTTTATTATGATAATTTTTTGCAACATTCTAAAACGAACATTATGTACTCGATGCTACTGTTTATTTGTATGCTGAAGTGCATTTCTCAAACGACACTAAGATTAGAAGCATTTTAAAGAGCAGAAATTTGATAACTCCCAAAAAGAAAAAAAACGTTATCCAAGCAATGAATTAAAAAAATTGACAACAAACTTGAGTATTTGTATAATTTAAATGAAAAATTAAAGAAACTATACACATTATATGCAATACTTTCTTTTTTTAAAAAAAGAGACAAAGATCCTTTTTTTTTCTCTTATTCTTGTGATAAATTTCACTATATTTTAATTTATTATTATTATTATTAAAAAAGTGTCAATTATTACTCTCTCCATTTATTTTTATTATATATTGTAAAAACTTAAATCTCTCAAAATTTATTATTCTACTTATTCCTATTCTTTATTGTAAATTTAAAGGCCTAAATATTTAACTCCAACCTTTCATTCTCCAAGAAGAATGAAAAAATTATTTGTATCTATATATATTATATAAAGCTAAAATATTAAAAAATTGATTTGACACATCTCTTTGGCCAATGATCCATTTATTTATTTTTATTTTTTATTGTTGTAATTTTCACTATATTTCTATTTATATTTACTATTAAAAACTGTGTCAATTACTATTCCGATCCCTTCATTAATTTCTATTAGTTATTATAAAAATTTAAATACCTCAAATTTTACTACTCCACTTATTCCTATTATTTATTGTAAATTTAAAGGCAAAAATATTTATCACTCAAATCTTTCATTTTCTCCTTAACGAATGAAAACATTTTAAAATAGAGTAGTCTAATGAAATATCATTTCAAATAGCTTGAAAAAAGTTAAACCATCCCTTTAACTCTCCTAATTATGAGATTTCTCTTTTTATCTAATTTTCAATAATCTATTATTTTTTTTACATAATTAGTCAATTAAAGAATAAGATAATTTCTCATTAAATAAATTTTAAAAATGGAAAGGTGTAACTCTCCAAAAAGTAGTCTAACATTCATATATATTTATTACGTTTCATGATGAACCCATGATTAAAGTTTACAGTAAAAAATATAGCACTAGCCAAAAAAGATAATTTTTCCCTGTTTTCTTATTTATTTTATTAGTTTATAAGAATAAAACTCACAATTATTATCATAATTTATTGTCCAAATTTTTCATATTCTTTATTGAAAATCAAAACTCACCCACATATTGATATATGAAATCATTGATATTCACTTTTAATTTCTTCATCTTTATGTAGTGTTTGGATTACATAATTTATTCAGTTTCTATACAAAATTGATATTTGAGCTCTCCTGTATATTTATTATTTCTAATTTTTAATATAATTTTTTTACGAAATATTAATTTTTATTCCTTTCATATAAAAGTTTTGTGTAGATATATAACAAAAAGTTTAAGCTATTAATTTTATCAATTAAACAAATTGATATGCTCATATTTTAAAGTAATAATTGTGAAAAATTTAAATTATAAGCAAGAAAAATTACATGAACTCTAAATTTGTATAGTTAACTAAATATATAAACATAAATAGTATTATATAAAGGAAATTATTAGTGAAATAACATAAATAATGTAAAACACCAAAAAATGAGATAGCAACGTGTATAAAATTGGCGCATAAAGAAATATGTCTTTGTATTGTTCCAAGGAAAAATTATAATTCTCTTCTTATTTTTCTTGAAACTAATTTAATTGTATTATTTTTTTCTTTTATTGTTATTTTCGATCTGTTTGATTTATATATATTAGTATTGCAATTTCTTAATTTTTTATATCAATTAATATAAAAAAAAATATAACCGCACAAAGCGCAATTTGGTTAACTACTTAATAATATAAGCAAATGAAGAGTCACTTACTTGTGGGCTTATAAAAACATCTTTATCCAAAAGCACTCCAAGAATTGCCGCATTATTCACCTGTTTAGGTTATTTAGAAATTAATGACTTAAGAAAATTCATGAATCTATTAAGCAAACACAAAATTGTAAAGAAAATTGAGATTAGGAAAACAACTTCGTAAAAATGAGAAAAATAACTTGTCCAATAAAGGTAGAAAAAATAAATTTCATAAATCATATTCTACATTGATTGTGTCCTTCAACCCTCCAACACAGTATATCTTCCCTCAACTCCCACAACCCATAGTATTTGTTTGAAATATCATTATACCAATGATTTTTAGGATAATCCTTTTTTTTTTTTGCGCTTATTTACATTCACAAGAAAATAATTATGAATACCCACTTATTTTTATAGAAAACATTTTTCATTGAAATTATTTTCTTTAATACCAAATACACCATCTACAAAATTCATCGCTAATCTATCACCAAATAGTCAGTAAAAAACACTTTTTAAAAAATAATCCGTCTCTACGTAGCTCATCATAGTTACATAATTTTTCAATAATCTATCGTTAATTCATTATTAAATAGGATTAACGATAGATTTTTTTTTTTTTAAAGCTTTGGACTGAATTCTATAGAAAGAAGAATCGAAAAAGGAGTGAAGGAGGAAATACCAAGATATCAAGTTTGCCAAATCTATCCTTGATGAAATCTTTGAGTCTTGCAATGCTTGAAATGTCAGTCACATCAAGTTGATGAAAAATGATATTATAATTAGAGTGGTCATACATCTTTAACATATCAATAACAGCTTCATTCCCTTTTTTCTCATCTCTTGCTGTTAAAATCACCACTATCCCCTTTGATGCTAGTTGTCTACATATTTCTAATCCTATCCCTTTGTTGCCTCCACTCACAACTGCAATCCTGATCACAACAAATTAATCCAAATCATAAGAAATTAAAATAATATGTTCATTGTGCGATAATTATTATCTAAGAAAGTCAAAATTGGAATCATCAAGAAGAAAACTGATAATAATAACTCTATTAGTTGAGTGACAAATCAATTTAAAAAGTAGTGAAATTGAGTACTTACCGTTGACTTGCAAGGAAGTTGGAAGCTTCAGCCATAGTATGAAGGTTTTGAGTGTTTGAATGTGTAAAAGAAAGAAAGAAAAACTAAACAGTAATAGATGAGACTCGAGAGTTTATATTTTGATACAAAAGTTTTTGGCATATAGTCGTAAAAGAAAATAAGGTAAATTCTTATAAGTATCAATAAGCTAATTCATTTATTATTGCCAAGTGATTTAATATAATAAAAAAAAAATACTATATTAATGAATTATGGAGTAGTTAAATGATAGAGTGTGAGCATTTTGTACGCATTGGGTAAACCTTCATTGTATAATAATCTGCAAATCACACAGGAGATGTAAACCGCACTAGACAAGCCCTATGTGACAGGCTCAACTCAGAAGGCATTGAGGGAGGATCGATCCCAAGTCATTCGTGTGGATAACCACCCTTCAAACCAACTGAGTCATGCCGAAGGACACTCACTCACTCAACCACTATTATTGAACTTAGAGGTCCACTTTTTGCACTATCATGGTAGTCAAAGAACACATCAGTGTGGTTGAAAATTGAGAGACAAATGTCAGCCATGAGTTCTTGGATCATACAAGTCTTATTATTCGGCCACGTTTGCCATGTTTCATATTATTTTATTGGGTTCGATATACAAGGAAAAAAATATTATCTTAAAATTATTTGTGTATTACAAAACTAAAGCAAAATAAGATAAGAAGTATAGAAGATGAGACAATAGAAATAGGGAGACAAGAGATGAAGACTTTTTTTTTTTTTCAAGTATTCAAGTGTTCCTTAAATCTTCAAGTGTATCCAATATGAACTTTAATGCCTTTATTTATAGTATTACATAAAGACATACAAAAAGTTAGTAATAAACATGAAAATTATGAAGACATTAACCATGTAAGTTACAGAAAAATATCAAGAAGGACGGTTATAGAGGTGTGGGAGTTGCTATACAATATGGTGTAATTACACTTTGAATTTATAGATATCCACACAAATATATTTACAACATCGTGTCTAATCTCAAATAATATTTTTGGAAATGGGATGTGGTGCGATGAAAAAAGGAATGAACATGAGGTGTGTTGAATGTTGGAGAGAATACAATTAGTGTGGAATGACACTTGTAAAAAAACACATTAATTAGCTTTACAAGGTATAAAAAGACATTAAAGACTAAAATAATGTCACGACCTGTAACGATTCGAATCATCGTTAATTAGGAGAAACAAAAATTCGAGGAAATCTGGGCCACTGTCCCGCTATAGTGGGCACGATGCCGCTAGGGCGGCGGCGCCAGAGCAGGATAAGTTGGCGCCATAGCGGGACAGGCGAGACAAAACGTAAATTACAAGAAATCCTATTTTCTCCATCTTCCTAAAATACCCAAATAAGTCATAAAATACCCTAGAAACGTCAGAAAAACTGATTTATGCTTGGGAATGAAAGGGAAGGAGATTTCTAGAGTGAGGATGGCAAAATTTTGCGAATTCTTGGCTGAATTCACCATCGCAAAGCCCAAAAAACTCGTATCAAAGTCAAAAACTCCGTGCAACTACTTGGCGCCCAGGTAGGCTAGTTTTTTTTTACAATTGAGTAGTTGTAAATCTGTGCTTACTACGTAATATATGTAAATAAATGGTAGGATTGTGTGTAGACCTTCGTGCACCGAGTAATTTCCATGAATAATCCCTAGAACTCAAAGTATGTGGGTTATGCCTTGTGAGGAGAAATTGATGAGTTGTTAGAAAACCTAGAATTGCTATCATGGATAGAAGTGGGTCAAGAATAAGGACATGAAATCAATAGTGGAACTAGATTTATGAATGTATGCTACATCCGGTAAATTGAAGTGATGAAATTGAGGAATTATGACGAATTGTGATTAAACCCTAATAAGAAACCCTAATGACGAACTAAGGCTGGGTATGGTCAATTCTTATATATGTGATAGGGACTGAGGAGTAATTCGTAGGTGATGGTTGTGATTCTATGTTTGTGAGATGTATGTTTTTTCTTGCTTCATTATGATACTTGTGTATGTATGAATGTTGCAATGTTATCACACTTGTTGTAAATGAGATAGATGAATATCATTGCCATGAAATCATGACTTAAATGTATGTTTTTGATAATGTACTTGTGTTTGTGGTGTGTGAATGGGATCGGATTGCCACGTTTCAACATAAATATGGGATCGGTTGCCACATTCCGGCATAATCATGGGATCGACTGCCACGTTTCGGCACACTAACTTGGATCGATTGCCATGTTCCGGCATGCTAACTGTGTTGGATTTGAGTTCCATGAGAGGACCAATGATGTGATATAAAATGTGAGTTGTTCGTTGTTCGTGTGGTTATTGATAATATTGTATATGCTTGATATACGCTTGTGAGTATAGTGTTGTATTGGTTTGTCTATGTTGTACTTAGTAGACACGTGTCCTGACGATTTACAGTTGGTTGTTCGCGGGCAGTAATGGCGAGAGTAGAGATAGTAAATGCAATGGAAAATGCTTAGGTGGATTTCACCTTGGGGAAAAAAGGTTAGGCTAGTGTTAAGAAAGCTTGAATCATTGTATTATGTGACTATGATTGGTAATGTGACGAGGAAGTAAGGTAGGACGTGTACGGTTAGTTGATTTGGTGGTGGTTGTACTTGGGAAAATTCTTATGTGTTTAGAACGGTTAAGCCATGATCAAGAATCTGGTAAGTGGGATTGATTGAAAAATGGGTTAGTAATCAGGGTGCTAGTGTATATTAAAGGTGTTTCCAAGAGAGAGTAAATGTGGAGAAGCGAGTGGTTTATTTCATGATCGTACTAGTTAGTTTTTTATGTTATGTGGTGGGCATCGGGTTGATCGATGATGCCTACCAGTACGCGTGTTTGTACTGATACTACTCTTGATATGCTATGTCCTTTTGGACATAATCTGGATGCAAGATTGTTGACGTTTCATTAGGTGAAGACGAAGAACATCTCCAGCAGCTTCTATTCTTCCAAACGCATGGTGGGAGCTGTGTCTTTTATTTTATTGTCCAGTTGTACTCTTATTAGCTCTTGTACATGTTTAGACTAGATCCATGGGAGTTGTTAAATCACTTAAGTTTAACTAAAAGCGTGTCTAGAGATCTTATTTATAAATCATATGATTTTATTTTTCCTAAATTTTATAAAAAATTCCGCATGTTTAATTATTGGTGTAAGAGGGTTCTCTTACTTAGGTGGTAGTATGTAGGTGTCCGCACGGCCCGGTGGTTTGGGTTATGACACGACCCTAAAATTGACGTGATGACACTCGTCTTATCTCACTAAGACAAGTCAGCCTAAAACTCAACCATTACAATAAAATGCGATGATTTTATAATAAACTCAAAAATACCCCAAAAATCTAGTTGTCACGTGTACAAGCCTCTAAAGTATTATAATTGATTCAAAAGAAAAATACAAGTCTCAAATGACATTGTTTCTAGAATAGAACAAGATCATAAATATGAGTAAGAAGGTCTGCTGAAATGACAAGCAGCTACCTCATAAACCTCCATAAGAAGCCTCAGACAAGGAGAAGAGAAATTATCAGAAAAGGTTCGGGCTAGTAATCTACAAATATGTAGAAGCAATGGGTGAGTACCAAACCACACGGTACTGAGTAAGTAAACTTCTAAACACAAGCTAAGGGAATAGAATACGGGTACTCCTTACACACCAACCGAACCTCCACAACTACAACCTGCATAAAACCAGCCCAACCTAACAATTCACAATTTACATAGCACCCAGCTCAACAATAATCACTTTAACAAATTACATATCCTCAACAACAACTTCAATATTCATCAATCACAACTTCCACAAAAAGGCACTCACAATATCAGCAACACACACGATCAAGTTCATCAATAATAAAAATATGCAATGCAATGGAATGCAATGTCAAGTATAGTGATGCATGTTGATACACACTCGTTGTCTCTCAGTGCGGGACCCATATTGGGGACATATATGTCCATGCATTCATTGCGGCGTGTGATACGACCCTTGATAATAGTAACAATCGCGACGCGCGATACATTCCTCAAAATATAATATATGTCGTGGCGTGCGACACGTCCCTCGAAATATAGTAAACATCGCGGCGCGCGATACATCCCTCGAAATGATACATCCTCTTTAATTTCTTATTCTTTCTCAATTCACATAACACTTGTCACAACTATGTCTCAGAACAATGCAAATGACATGTTCACACAAATAATGAGGAGATGGCCATTTTCATAGCATTGCACAATTGACAACAACACAATCATGATACAACATTAACAATGATTTAACAAGCCTTTCAAATCATTCTCAACATATCACACACAAACAATTAATCACATTGCCTTTTTTTTACCCTTATTCAATTAATCAATGTGGACAAGTCAATCCATCACCAAATTTCATTACCCCCAAACATATATTACAAGGAAATACACGAATTCCATACACTTAACAAAGATTTAGAAATTCACTTGCCTCAAATAATCTAACAACCACTTCGAGACTTGAGTCTTCCCTTTTCGTTGTACTTCCATCTCAAAGCAATCTATTCACATTAATAATCACAATAAGATTTCGAAACTAACAACACCCATGTTACTATAGGTCTAGCCTAAACCCAAAAACTCATTCAAAATATATAATCAAGTTCCTAATCTTAGTGCCAATTAATATGTCAACTCTCGTATTTCTCAAATTCAAGTCTAGGGTTAAGTTTTAATTCTCTAATTAACAAAATTTTATTTTAAGAACTCTAAACCTAAAACCCCAATTTATCAAAAATGTTGTAATAATTATATGAGAGATCCGCACCCCAGAAGCTAAACATGAAAATAAGTTAGACACAAATTGGATTGCTGTCAAACTATCCAAATATCATAAACATTTCACACATTCTATCATTATTACACCATGGTTGTATATCATTACATTATTATTATTTTATTATAAAACCTATGATATCAATTCATATATATAAATATATACTGATCCTAATAGGACAAATGTAATCAAAGTCACCTGTAGTAATAAGAAATCCTCTACTTCAGTTCACCCTCATTCTAATTGAACCATTATAATATTGGGAATATATACGATCAAAGTGGTTACCTGAAGCTACGAGAATCTCCTTCGGAATGCGGCATGAATGTGAAAATAATACAACTACTTCCGTGCGCCGTTTGAAGTTATTTTGAGTTTATGACTCAAACGCACCCCATTTATCGTTAATTTATTTTAATACTAGAAAGTAATCGCCCGTGTCAGCATGGGCTCAATATTATTATGTATTATTTTATTTTTTTGTTAAATTTGTTTTTATGTGAAATTGAAGGGAAATTTTTTGATGAATCTATCGGTGTGTTCTGTAAAATGTTAATTTTTTATATTTGATGAGCTAAAATTTTTGTAACATATTTCCTCTAGAAAATAAGTTTTTTTTTCTTTTGAAATGAGGAAATGATTTCTATAATAAATATCACAACTTGATATCAATTAAAAGTTGGATTACAAGTATGTACCGTAAGATAACCTTGCATATTAATCATTTGTTGATATTTTAAGGAACTAAGTTTTACAAGATAGTTATGTACACTTATTTTACAATAATAAAATGTGATACATTGTATAGAAAGTTAGCTGAGATGCAGATTGAGTTGTTTTGATCTTTGATCAAAAGATTAAGACCTGATATGTATGAGAGAAGAAGAAAAATTATTATTCATAAATTACAAGATTGGAAAATGAATCAAATCACAGTTACTTGAAATAGGAGGTATGTACATACATGAAAGCAAATGTACAGTTACTTCAATATAATGACTTAAGAACCAAGTGCAAGGCTGGTAAGGCTAGGTAGATAGCTATTGTTTTCGAGGTCGGCCAAAGCAGAGACAAATTCATAAACACAAATACAAGTAAAGTTATCGAGTTTATTCTTTAAGTTCACAAAGAAAACACAAGCACAATTCTTCTTGTGGTTCATCTAGGAAAATGACCGCAGACTGGCACTATTTTGATTTCAAGTTCCTTCATCAGTCACCTCTTTATTGCTAAACTAAGAAGTGATTGACTGTACAGAAAACTATCTCCAATGCATCAATTAATAAATGAAAAGGACAAACATAGTTATTTTACACAATTCAAGTAGCCCATATATTATAATACTCTCAAAAACTATATGAGCTCTAAGGCAGTATATTGATCACAATAATCAAACTACTTTCACTGCTAGTAATATAAGTAAATGCAACAAACTATCAACCACAACTACACAAAGGCCAAGATATATATATATATATATAAATATGATCCCAACAAAGTCTATAAAATGGAAGATTTTTTGTACTATAATGGAATAGTCTAGTTTTGCGACTTCAATTGTGGCTTAAGATTTATAGTCTTTTATCATAGTTTTGTTCTCTTTTAACCGAAGACCTTTTGAGGAATAGATTATAATGCCCAAAGTAAAGACACCCTGCACATACCGAGAATCACTTCAAATGATACATTCAAGAGTTCAAAAAAAAAAAACTTACATCGAACCGCTGTTGAACTATGTCTTGAAAGTGTCAAACACTTGACATGTTTTACCTCTTCTCAAATCTAATTCGAACAACGGAAAAAAATTGTGTGGGACATCCCAAGATCTTAGAATCAATAAGTTAAAAGGAATGATATTTCTATTTATACGCAGGTACAACAATGATAGGCTTATTGTATTCCTCCGCAATTTTCAACTCTCATTTTGCCCCAATAGAATATAAAAATAAAACATATAATGATGAAAGGAAGTAATTAACCTTTTCATGGCGCAAGTTTATTGATTAGACTAACTAATAGTGTATATGCAATCACTTATGGTGCTCACTTGTTTTTATTAAAAATCAATGGCAATATCGAAGACAAATTTGAGGCGAAACAGAGAAGCAAAGAGCATCTCAAATTTCTGAATTCAACAAAGACGCAATTCTTATAGTCCAACCGGTAACCCTACAGATCTAAAACAGAAGAGTCGAATTGGGTCTTGATTTTCATTAAAATTTATGAAAGATGGAGAGAAATTTCAAAACCACAAACCAAAAATATAACCAAAAAGCAGAAAAAGATAACAAAAAACTGCACATTTCTTAATAATACAATATAATCATTTACCTATACAACAACAACACATGCAGAAAAATCAGGTAGAAAAACTTGATTTTTTTTGCTTTGCAAAATAAAGAAGAAGATAGACAGAGCATCAATTCTCATAGAATGTCCTAAATACACATCAGTTTGACAGCATTGCTACGTGTCTCTTCCAAAGCAGTATTAAGACACGTATGCAACCTGTACTGATCAGTTTGGTAGTGTAAATGACCAAAAGACCTTTATTCTTTTATAAAAATGGCAAAAAACAGCCATGTTGAAACTACTCAAAACTTGAAAACGGTCTCTTCTATATAAGTAAAATATGGGTCAAGTAGTATAGGGTAAATTATAGTCTTGGCCCATTAACCATTTAATAAAATAATTATTTAAAATTTACCCGTTAATTAAATAATCGTAGTTAAATGAGTAATTCAAATTCTCATTTAAATTTTACGAAAAAAGTCTTTTATAAAAGATAGATGACTAGTTCTCAAAATGACCTAACGGGTCATACAAATAACCTCGACATCATCTTTTGTATTTTCTTGTTTACTTTAACTTAAATAGAAGGGTAAGATTATATTTTTATATATAATATATTACATATCCATTTTTTTAATATAATGAACCAAACATTCGCTAAATCAAGCCATATGCAATAGATAATCCAATAATTATTAGCTTACTAGTGACGAAGAGTCCGTGGACTGCACGGGCCCAATATTTATTCATAAATTAATTTTTAATTGATATTCAAATAATTTTAAATTTTAAATTTGAATAAGTTATAAATATTTATATGACAGTAAATGTTCATACTAAATGTGAAATGAATACTTGATAAATATTATTAATTTATAATAATTTTGATGTAATTTTGATTAAATAATTTTAATTTTTTTATTTTAAATAAATTATAAATATTTGTGATAGTAGTAAATCAACTAGCTCTTCTTTCTCTAAAATCTTATGCAGATGGCGGTTGTACTTGGTCCTATTGAAGTTGAATGTGCATATCATATGGACAAAAAGACCACTATTAAATATTTGGTCAAACACATATACAGCCCCTCTAACTTGTTCACATTTTTTATTTTAACATTTTATCTTAGCCTTATTTCATTTTAACTCTTAAACTTCATTTTTTATGTACCATTTTAACACGAAAATATATTTTTATGATTTATTTATTTTTATATATATTCTTCAATTGCAACTTCTTATTTTAAATCGACATGTGTCAGCTAATTTTAGTTAAAAAATTAAAAATTATCAAAAAAAAATATCTTTTTAAAAAATAATAATTTCTTTTTAAGAGTGTTATGTATTTTTGTGTGAAAAATAACCAACGAAATTGTGTTGGTTTTCTTTTTTTAAAATCACCGACAACCTAACAAAGTTAGTTGAGTTATAACATTGTTTAGTAGTATTATTAGCAATGAACAAGAGTCTTTTTTTAGTAGTGTTATTAACAAAGTCAGTCGAGTCTTTTTGAAGATGAGTTTTTTTATTCGTATTGATTTATATTAAAAATTAAAAGTGAGTATTTGCGTTAAATTTAGATAGCCTAGATGATAAGGAAAAAAAAATAAGTAGTGTTATTTAATTTAATTGAATGTTTAAGAAAGAAAATTAAATAACTTTCGTCAATTTATTTTCATGCAAAAATACAGAGAAATATCAAAAAATAATATTATTGTATGAAAATTGTTATGTTCGTTCGCGAATGTTTAATTTTTTTAATTAATAGGCACATATCTATTTTTTTAAAATAAGAAATTGCAATTGAAGAACATGAATAAAAACAAATTATAAAAATTAGTATAAGTATTTAAATAGTACAGAAAAAATGGAGTTTAAAGAAAAAATTTATTATGGGAGAGGCCCCACCAACCAAAGTTGGAAGAGGCTCCACCCATTTTTTGACATGTGGATCGTGGGGCCCAAACTATCTTGCAATTCCCACTCAAACTTTACATTATCTCTCCTTTTGATTTCATTTTTCAGGCTTAACTAATAATTTGAGCCCCCACGATCCACATGTCAAAAATGGGTGAAGCCTCTTCCAACTTTGATTGGTTGGGCTTCTCCCATAATAAAAATTTTCAAATTTGAGTGGGAATTGCAAGATAGTTTGGGCCCCACGATCCACATGTCAAAAAATGGGTGGAGCCTCTTCCAACTTTGGTTGGTTAGGCCTCTCCCATAATAAAATTTTTCCTCTCCCATAATAAATTTTTTTGTCTTGCTTTTACTATCCATGATAGTGCAAAAAGTGGACCGGGCTCTAAGTTCAATAATAGTGGTTGAGTGTCGGTACACTTTATCATTTCACTATAATCCATTATAGTTTTTTTTTTTATTATTATTATTATTATATTTAATCACTTGACAATAATAAATGAATTAGCTTATTGGTATACTGATAAGTATTTACCATCTTTTCTTTTAGGACTATACGCCAAAAACTTTTGTATCAAAATATAAACTCTCACCTCACCTATATAAATACTTCATTATTTATTAATGAATACTACTACATAGTTTTTCCTTCTTTATTTCTTTTACACATTTAAACGCAACAAACACTTGATACTATGGCTGAAGCTTCCAACTTCCTGGCAACTCAACGGTAAGTACTTATTCTCACTGCTTTTTAAAGCCGGGATTGATTTCTCACTCAACTAATAGTTATTATCTGAAAAAGTTAATTACAACTAGTTTTCCTCCTGATAATTCCAATTTTGACTTTTTGAGATAATACGTATCGAAAAATGAACATATTGTTTTAATTAATTTCTTATGATTTGGATTAATTTGTTGCTATCATCAGGATTGCAGTTGTAAGTGGAGGCAACAAAGGGATAGGATTAGAAATATGCAGACAACTAGCATCAAAGGGGATAGTGGTGATTTTAACAGCAAGAGATGAGAAAAAAGGGAATGAAGCTGTTATTAATATGTTAAAGATGGATGGCCACTCTAATTATAATATCATTTTTCATCAACTTGATGTGACTGACATTTGTAGTATTGTAATACTCAAAGATTTCA